>CAEMYA010000008.1:262711-277048 GCA_903131615.1 Diplodus sargus
TCCATCCACACAGATGGTATAAATGGAATGTCTTTGCATTGTTACCTGTAAATAGACAGTATTATAAACACAACATGACAATAAAGGATTACTGTCCAGTGTCCGACATAATCTGACAACTCCCGGAACTCCAGCATCATAAATAAGGTTACTTAAAGGGTAACGCCACCAGTTTTAGGCAACCAAGTAGTTTACAGGTCTTGGGGAGTATTACTGCATATCTGAAAAAGTGGTATAAAGCGTTTTATAGCTCCAAAAGAAGCTACATTTAATCTGATAAATTGTTTCCAGTGATGTCACTAAGTGACTGTCAATTAGTGGATAATAGGCACCGGGTTTTGAAAAGCAGCCCACTGGTCTAGCATTGCACAACTACAACATTGTTAGAGTCATGGACAGTTTAAAAAAGAAACCATTGGAATTGATACGGCAGAACCAGAGATGTCGGCCTTTTTTATGCCTCACATTCTTCTTCCTTTTAAAAACTGAGTGCCTCCATTTACCCACAGTGCAACTGAGTCACTGATTGACATCACTGGACGTAATTTCTCAGATTACATGCTGCTTCATCTGGAGCCACAAAAGATTTCATACTACTTTTCTCAGAATGTAGCACTACCCAAGACCCGTAAACACCCTTTAATGATTTTGCATATTGGTTCCATTTTTTGTGGCGTGAAATGCAAAAATGTTCATGTCATTTTTTGGTCGATTCATACAAGGATGTTCCCTTTACACCTGGAGAACAGGATTTATAGGCTGGGGACTGTAAGCACCACAATGTTTCATTTGTGATGTTTGTTCTGACTTTTTTCAACTTTATCAAACCACGACACATTGTGTGTGTGTGTGTGTGTGTGTGTGTGTGTGTGTGTGTGTGTGTGTGTGTGTGTGTGTGTGTGTGTGTGTGTGTGTGTGTCAGCTGCATTGAGGACAGTGTCCCATCAACTTGGCGCGTATGCATTCGTATGTGTGTTCTCACCGTAGCTGCAAGAGACGGGAGTGCTCTAGGTGATTCATTCTGATGTCTGCTGTTGCCATGGTAACAGGGACACCTGAGAGGGCGGAGGGAGATGAAGAGGAGACTGAACAGTAAATGAAGTAACCATTGTTGATGTGGCAAAAGCTGAGGAAAAGGAGAGGAAGGTTGAGGGAAAGTGAGATGAGTGAAAACAGAAGAGGGCGAGGAGCCCGGCCCTCCATTGGTCAGCTGGTTTATGGTTAACTAAAAAAAAAACACATCTCTTTGTCTCTGCCTTCTTTCCCTGTCTTCTCTTCAATCCTTTCCCCCACTCCCTCTCCCTACCCCTGCGGATTCATTTTTCTTCAATTATTAACTTCATAAAAAGCTGCATCTGTCTGTTTATAAATAATTGAGCCTCAAATGGGGTGTCCCCTGTGCTTGGAGGGGGGTTGGAGGAATAAGACCCATTCCCCTGTGCACATGGACAACGTCCATCCATCAATCCCTTCAACCTGTCCAGTTGTTCTGCTCTCTTTTCCTCCCTCTTGTATTCCTCTCTTCTCTCTAACTGTCCCTCATTATCTTTGCTTCATACTTTAATCCATTCATCCAAGCATCCATATGTTTATGCCCAACTACTGCTTTGCTAAACAAGTTTTTGCCTCCATTGAGCCGATTTAAAGTAGGGCTGTAACGATACACCAAACTCACGATTCGGTTTGTATCACGATTTTTGACCCACGGTTCGATACATACCTCGATTTTTTTTAAATTAAATTATATATTTTATTTATGTAACATTTCAATAACTTCTGTATATGACACTCGTCTGATAGTATCAGCACGCAGTACTGGGAAACTGAACCAGTGTGAAAGGATGAGCCAGCTGCCCATATGGTGGGCTTGTCGTACAGTAAAGAATCTCCGCGACCGTCAGCCCTCCGGACCGAGACTTCAGTGAACTTTCGGAAAACAGCCTCCGTCCCACAAGATTGAAGGGGGGTACGCGTTACCGTCACGCCTCTTTGGGAGCCGCAGCGCCGACTTTCTGTGTAAATTCACGGCGGTACGGCGGAGACCTTTCGCTCTGTGTGAATCACCATCGGCAGAGAATTGGCAAACCTCGGCTGCGGCTTTTATGCGTCTTCCCCTGGTTCGTCTTCACTCCAGCGGTGCTTTGCTCTGAGTGAACGGCCATCGGCGGAGAATTGGTGAACCACCTGTAGTGTTAATGTGGCGTCTCTGTGTGAAAGGGGCTATTTATTGTTACTCATAGGGCTGGATCTGGACAGGAACTTGTGTCGCGATTCTACCTTCTCACACCATGAGACAGGTTCGTGGTTCTGAGTGTCGCGATTTTGGTTTTGATACGTGTGTCGTTACAGCCCTAATTTAAAGTGATTGAAAATGTCACCAAAATCTTGTAGTTTCAACACAGTTCAACAAAAGTAAAGTCTTACCTCCAGCTGAAAGCACGCCTGTTTTCTCGTAAATAAAAAGTTGATATGCAACAGCACTGCATCAATTAGTCGATTCATTGTTTAGTCTATCAAAAGAAAATTAATCAATAGCCATTTTAATGATGAACATTGGTATAAAAAAACATCACTATAAGATGTTCTCATCATTTCTCTGCCCTTTGTTCTGTATTGTGCATAGGTGGAGATTTACAATACCATTGGTCATATACAGGACGTGTTGACATAGGGGCTTGAACAGAAGATTAAAGCTGCACTCAGTGTAGACCTTAGAGCCTTTGTGTTTTCACACAACCAATTCAATAGACACAAGAGATCAATTCTTTGTTGATTATATTGGATTTTTAGCCCAGATGTTGGCGCACCCTATAACCATGTATGATTGGTCCTACTTCCTCCTCCAAGGCCTCCTTCAATCTCCTTCTCCAGCTCTTTTTGTGCTGCAATCCTAAGTGCTGCTTCTATTGATTAGCTGAGAGAGAAAAGACTCAAGGGTGTGTGTGTGTGTGTGTGTGTGTGTGTGTGTGTGTGTGTGTGTGTCTGTGTGTGACTGTGTTTGTGTGTTGGGCAGTGACATAACATGGGCCCCAACGTGTCTGGATTTTTAATGGAAAGCTGGTCAGAGTCTCTTTCTCTCCCCCTCTCAACCATTCTCATTGGCACTCAGCCCCACCCCCCTTCTCTCTGTCACTTCTCTTCCCCTTCTCTTTCATCCTCATCCACTCTGTCTCCTTTCCCCTCCTCCTTGCCATCTTCAGTCCTCCTTTCCTGCCTCCTTTGGTGCAAACAGTGGGCGTATTTAAGGTGTGTTAGCATATCTTTGCAGATCTGCTTCAACATGCAGCCATGACATATTTAATTGTAAATATGTCTCAATCTTTTCCCCGCCTATCAGTATAGCAGTAGTTACATTGATTAGTTGCTATCTTTGTGCTATTTGTCATTATCAGCCAGTGGGCTTATCATTTGTCCTACAGTGAGATATCTGTCATACTCCAGAGTCAAATATGTCCTTTATCCTCACATCTTTCTTATATTTCAGCTCTTAAATTCAAGCTTTTTTTTTTTTATATTTCCATTATTCCTTGAAAAAAAACGCCAGCTATCAGCTGTTTTATGACAACCCAAGGGAAAGTGATGTAAAGGGACTCAGTAAGGGAACAGTGTCAGGGAGACCAACACGGAGGAAGCTGTTGCAGCTTGTACTTAAATTGAACCTCCTTTGTAGGAACATTGGCTTAAGAAAGGAGAGTAGTTTACAGGCAGCTGTGCAACAGGAGTCGATGATGCAAACACATATTTTTAAATAGAATGTATGAACTTTGGTGTCGGAGTTCAATACATTTATGATACAATGACCCGTTTGCCTCGATACTAGCAGGTATCGTAAAATTGTTCAAGGAGTTCATCATCAGCATCAGTGAGCCAGGAAGTAAATAGCATACTTATTGTGCCAGTATCTAACAGCGCTGGTGATTGGCTGTCTTGAGCATGCAGGAAAAACACTCAGTTACACCCTGAGATGGAGCTCACCACGTGTATGTGTAATGTAATCTTTTGTTAAAATGGATTTTATAAGATTGGTATTGAAAAAAGTCTAGTTCAGGAACCATTATCAAAGTCAAGGTAAAGTTATTAGAATTATTTGAATGATCCCCAGCCCTTTCAATCAGTTAGCTGCTACAGTGCTTTACCCTACAGTCCTGCATGTTGCACACTTGTCGCCATGTTTCTACAGCCAGAGATGCGTATATGGATTTCCCTGTGCCACTTGTGACCAGGACCGCGCACTATATGTCACATAAACCCTACTCTTCCATTTGCTGATAGTTTTCATTGAAGTTGGCTCAGTTTAATGCTTTCTCCTCTCAGCACATGTACAGTACGTGAACCCTCGCAGGGCTTGTGACAACCGCTGTGCAGCTGAAGGCCTTGTTAGTCAAGATGAAGGCTCTTGTGATGAAGAGGGTGACACAGAAAGTGCTGCAGGATAGAGACGGAGCAAGACTTTATGTCTCTATGGTGCAATGTGTACTTTATGAGTTATCTGCTTTACTGAGTCTTGTATGAGGTCTCTGATGCATACAGTAATATGCGCGCCCCCCCCCCGCACGCACACATACATCCTCTCTCTCTGTGAGGCTGTGTGTGCGATGGAGCTGTCCTCTGTCCATAGCTGCTTCACTGTTCTTCAGTCTTCTCACAGAGAGAATGGAGAGGGGGGCAGCTTGAATAGATCAGAGTAATGGGCTGAGTGAGAGGGGAGAGAGGAGAAAGAGGGAAATGAGGGGAACAAAAGATGGGAGATGCTGTGTTGTGTATGTCTGTGTGTGTGTGTGTGTGTGTGTGTGTGTGTGTGTGTGTGTGTGTGTGTGTGTGTGTGTTTGTGTGTCTGTGTGTGTTGTTAAAGCGCCCAGTCAGTCAGGCAGCTTGTGCATCACTGCTGCTTTCTAGACTTGCAGAAAGTTCTGCCCACGGGGTGCTGACATAGACTCATGTACAGACACACACACACACACACACACACTGCACAGTTTTATCTCGTTTTATATAGGTTGGTTAATTATTAGAGCCAGACAAGTGCCAGCATTTTTGCACCAGCATAGGGTGTCACAACCACCTCAGCGACCATATACTTGCGCACACAACACATGGTCAAGCCTTTTGCACACAGACATTCATGAACTTACATAATCATAAGAATAATGTGATCTCAGTTATTTGTTCAAGCCTGGTTAAAGAAAGTATATGCAACGTTCCTGATTCATACAAGGTAAATCTGCATAATTCTTGAGTTCAACTTCAGTGAAATTTGACACGTAATTTGTACCGTTGACCAAAAGCAAATTGTCTCAACAACGGAGAACCACAATGTCCAAAATAAAGGAAGCTGTCATAGCTCGTTATCTGTGTTACACTATCAACTTTTATTTAACCTCCTCTGTCTCTTAGATAACTGCTTCATAATTGTAGCCTACCCTTGTTGACTCATTAGCAGGCTAATGAGCTTGCCAACAAACTAGCTGACTCAGAGGACTTTTTTCCCTTTTCAGTAACTCTTGATTGAGTCAAAGGATGTATCTTCCTGTAAATAAAATGAAAGGTAAGAATAAGTGTCTGGTAGTAAATAAAAGGGAATGCCAGCATGTTAGCTGTTAGCTCCTCAATCCTACACACTGGACCGTCGATAAAGAAGTGGCCATCTGTGATATATATCTGAAATACTGTCATAGACTTAAATCCTCTTGCCAGTGCTTCTTCCTGTTTAACAGTTAACATTCGTTCTCAGAATAGAACAGAGGAAATGTGGTCAATAGTAGCGAAATACATTACCATCACAGCCAGACTGCTGTTCTAGCCAGGTCAACAACAGTTGCATGGATAGAAATTGCGGTCGTTTTTTAGCATAAGGCCTTCTTGGGTATTGAGGAGTTGCTGAGTTTACTCTCGGGCAAACTGCAACACACACTACACACTGTCCTGTTTTTATGAGCCACACTACCATGAAACTGAGCCAGTGGCATGTATTATGGGGGACACTGTTAGTGCTTCTACCTCTTTCCAGACTGTCTTATCAGTGCGTCTGTGCAAGTTTTCATACATCATCATTCCATTTTAGCAAAGCATAAATATGTGTTTGTTTTGTTTTTTGAGTTTGAGTTATTTGTCAAGAAATATTTGGTGTAAATAAAGTGTGACTAATCAACATTGGCAGGAAAGGACTCTGAAATATGATATTGGTGATGACATCTGAAAAAACTACCAAATTACACTGGAGTGGGGCTTTAAACTGCTAGAAGGAGCTTGCTGGAGTGAATTCTCGCTTTGTCATCCACACTTTCTATGCTACTGTTTTAATAATCACATAAATACTTAAATAAAAACATGTTTTACATTTTCCGGACAAACAATACGTGTGTACAAAATCAACCTTGGAGATGTGGTCACAATAAGCAGCTGTTGAACGTTATCTATGGCAGAACTGGCACATACATAATGCTGTACAGTGTGTTGGCAATATGAGATGACACTCACTAACACACACGTATACAGACACACATTCTGCATAACTCTTTTCACTGACAGATGATTTACAGACATACACAGGCATATCAAGGCTGGGCTCATCAAGTACTGCTCTTTGAGTGTTTGGTAGCATGGACATTATTTATAGTTCAGTGAAGCATCGGGCCTGGCTAATAGTACTCCCTGCTCTCTATGCTGCTTGTGTGTGGACATATGTGTGTGTTTTTGTGGCTGTGAATATAAGATAATGTGATTCAACAGCTCTTATCTCTATTGGACACAACACCCTAAATGCATACAAAGATAATTGTGTGTGTAAGATATGGGGTGAGGTTTCTTCTTCTTCCCTCTCTCTATGGGTGTCTTACCATTCAGTTTTCTATAAGCCCCTTTGCCAGTCTCTAGGATACCAACCAGTTACCGTAGCAACCGGTCTAGCCGGCCACCTCCATGAAAGACGCAGCCATGCAGTCACCTGACCAGCCATCTTTCACATGATTGGGTGCTGAGTTTTGGCCACCTCTATTGACATGCTATTGGTTGGAAATTGGGGCCCCGACAAATTCTCTCTCGACTCATTTTCATAGCCTTCCTCTGTTTTCTGTCTTCTCCTCCTCTCCATCTCTCCTGCTCCTCTGTATCTCTCTATCCCCTCCCCCTCTCCTTCTGTCTCAGTCTTGCTCAACAAACACAGGGATTGCATTACATCAGCATACTGCTACAGTCACTGCATGGATTCACATTTGATACTTCTGCTTTGATGGATTGTATGTAAGGAAACCCACATTCTGTAGTGGGATCCTGCTGATTTGAATTAGGTGAAAAAAGAGCTAGAAAATGTAGCCTTTCCAAAGAGAATCATTGGAATGTGACAATCCCCTAATCTAAATGTACTGAGACACATTGTTCATACATTACATATTTTATTCATTTCATCAAAATTGTGGGTAAAGTCAGCTACACTGAGCAACCTTTTAAGGTTATTCCTCAGTGTTGCTTTTGACTCCCCACCAAAACCACATGATCTCATGACTCTCTGGTGTTCATGACCTGCAGGTGTAAATCACTAGAGTTACTGTATGAAAGGACCCAGATGCCACAGTTATGAATTGTGCATTGTGGTTTTTTTTTTTGTTTGTTTGTTTGTTTTTTCAAGTCTAGCCCTGCAACTAACACTTTGTGGACTGATTCATCCACTGGATATGTGGATAAAAATAACAGAAATAGCCCAACGCGGCATCTTCATATTACCTGTTTTATCTCACCATTACTCAAAAAAAATATTATTATCTATACAGAGAAGCGATAAATCCTCACATTTGAGAAAACTGAAATCTGTTGATTATCAGAATAGTTGCCATTGATTACCTGTCGAATTCTCAATTTATTGACTTATTGTTTAGGACTCTTCTTTTGTCTGGTATAATTATATATAAGTAATTTAATGGTCGACATCTGGTTGAAAACTGAGCCAGAAATCTAACAAGCTTCAGAATCAAACATATTTTTATGTTTCTTTAAATCATAATCAGATCTTAAATCTGTTGTCTGAAAAACACGTAGAACCCAATCATTTATCGACATTTGCTTTATACCACAAGTGAGTAGATAGATTTTGTTAAAGGTACAATATGTTAGAATTGCCACCTGTCAAAATCATATGCATAGCAAATAGGAGGGAGCATATCACCAGAGTAACCGCCAACTACTTCCTTTCTGTAGCTTCCCTTGGCTAGTTTGTTCAGTTAGTCATGCAGCTAATGGTTCTGACTAAGAGTTTGGGGACCAGTAGACCATGGTGTGTACACCTCTAGCAAAGGATCTTTGGACCAGGATGGACCAGGGCTAGCTGGTTAGCATTCTAACTTAAGTAGACTTCTCTAGAAAATAATACACATGCGTCACAATGTCAAAACTGCTATTAATTCACATTCTGTTGATAACTTCATGTAATTTTTGAAAATGTTAAACTAACAAGCTTCCATATTGACCCTTGAGGAAATTAAAACTGAACATATTTTATGATAACTGCAATTTATTCCTTCAACCTCTAGCAACATTTTAGCAGCAGATGCAGAGCAGCCCAGACTTCCTGAACAGCTTCTTCCTACTACTCCTGTAATCCCCAAGCTCTCCGTGGCCTGCTGGGAGTTGTAGTCCTCAACAGTACGTCATGGATTTTTCCTGAAGTCTGCTCCCAAATGGATCATGCCTAGAATAGCTCTGAAGGGAAATGCCTTGGAGGCATTCTTAACCTTATACAATCTCAGCCATTTTCAGCCACTATGAAGTGTTTGATATTTACATCCTGTTGAATCACTCGACTCCTTACTCCTTGAATGAGCATTGAGTGATAAATTAAATAGCAACCAGGGAATCTAGATAATGGCTGATCTGACAAAGCCTGTTATACACAGTAAAGGAATAAAACAGGAAAAATAACTCCACGAGTCAGCTGATTCCTCCTTATCTGGATCATCTTTTCCAGGAGAGAATCTTGGCCTGAGACCTGAGTTTCTAATCCTAGTTCCATCTTCATTACACTCAGTTATGACAGTACGCAAATACATCGGAGATCACTGTCTGATCAACAACAGAGATGTCTGGTTAATGTCGCCAAACAGATCTCTATGGAAAGACCTCTGCTCTACTTTGATATCTTGCCCATAAATATCCAAAACAAGCACACCCCAGTTTTTCCGTGTCATGCCTGGAATATGCAGTCAGTGTACTGGCCAACTCTTGCACAACCCAGGTGATAAACATCATAATTAAGGAATCCACACTATGGATGGTGGGCATGGATGACAGCAGGGTACAACTATACACACACAGACAGCAATACACGCATCTATAATGTGTATAATTAGCCTGCTAACCTGCCAGAGAGCCAACACCCAAACATAGGAGCTACCTGTTATGATGCAGCTCTTCTTCAGTTGTTTGTCTTTGCTTTATATAACAGTACTCAAAGTCTCGCAATTGCAGACAGAAATATGATAACCTATTACTGTAGATATGAGTATTACATTATTGGGTATATCGCAAGCTTTCATCAAGCATTATTTAATTGTGTTAAATGTCTTGAAAAAGACCAAAGTCCACGCCAACAAGAGATCCACTCTTGAAACACTGCTCCTGAAATGCCTGAAACGCCTTGTTAGTAGCCCTGCCATAACTTTGGGACATCAGATTACAACACCATGTCGGGTTTGTGTAATATATGTCTATATTCACGCTAGAAGTGAAGCTAACTGGAAGCTGAAAACAGGAAAGAGCAGACTGGACAAATGGTGAGTGGTGCTGGCTCAGATGTGTGTGAGCTGACCAATCAGAGCAGACTGGGTGTTCAGGAGGAGGGGCTTTAAAGGGACAGGAGCTAACACAGAGCGTTTCAGATACAGGGGAATGCAGTGCAGCAGCACTGGACAGTATGAGAAAACGGATTTTTATACAAGCATCAAGCATGTAAACCCACTGTAGTAAAAATGAAATCATGAACCTGAAACTGAGCATTATATGTTTCCTTTAATGTTTAATTTAATATTGACTGTCTGTCTGTCTGTGTGTTTTAGGGCTGGATGATATGACCTGGTTGACAAATATCAGATATGTTATCTTTGACCACATACCTCAATATTGATATTGTGACATTGTAGGGATGACTATTTGTGCTTTGATAAAGTATTAACACAATGCGATTTTTGATCAATAATCATCAGTAATGTGCATATAATGACTTAGTGATAAAGGCATGTGTTAGAACAAGTAGAACATTGACAGTGACATCACTTTACTGTCGACTACTGTCAACTCGTGTCACAAAATAACGATATCCAAAAAGCTAAGAGGTATTTAGTGTCATATCATGATTTAGATTTAATATTGATATATCGCCCTGCCCTGGTGCACGTTTGTCCATGATACCAGTAAACGCGGAAGACAAGGTGTGTTTGGAAAGAGAAGGGATGACAGCCCATTCTTGGATCTAAGTATAGATGAAGTGTGAGAAAAAAGAGACAGTGAGTGACAGAGAGGCAGATTGGACGAGAGACTGTTACTCCAAAGGCACAACAAGAGAGAAACTGGGAGAAGGAGAGGGGAGAGGGAGAGCTCAGAGCATAAAGGGTGACGGTTAAAGAGAGGGAAAGAGGGAGGGGAGTTTGTTTGAGGATCCCAGGTGGGAAAACACAGAAACAGATATGAAGAGTGAAACTTAAGATTTATTGATCCCTCTGGAGAAATTGGGTTGTTTTGGCACAGTAGAATTACTGGAGGGGAGGACCAGAATAAGTAAGCAATGCAAGCTATTAAACAGGTAAGGTAAAATAAGAGTATTATTCAACCCGTCATAAGGGACTTGAAATGATAGGACACAGTGCAGCAGCCGAAGGTTCTTTAATAAGGAGTAGTGAGCCAGCACAGGCAGGAACAGAAGTGTGTGTGTGTTTTCTCAGGGAGTGTATTCATGCCACCTATACGTGTTGCCTTAAAGTCCTTACAGTACAAAGCCATTTCTCACTATCAACCACTAATTATGGTGAGTGTTGCCGGAGTGATCCTGAGATACAGGTGACACGGTTCATTTGATATTCTCACTTGATGTTTGATGGTGTATGTGTACATGTCAAGCTGCAGCTTGTATCTTGGCGAGTGTTGTTCATCTAGGTGTGTGGATGGGCACACACACACACACACACACACACACACACACACACTTAAGCTGAATTAAATGACGCATTGCACACCTATTTTTAAACTTGATGAATGATGGTGTTTTGGTGTGTGTGTGTCTCTTTGTGTGTGTGTGTAGTGTAGTTTATCAAACACTGACTGCAGCTTGACCATGTGGGCCATCATTCCAATGTAAAATAGCCATAAACTGTCAAAAGCTGCGAGAAAAACAGAAGATAAAGTCGAAGTTAAGTTGTAGCTCATCAGGGAATCTTCTTAGAGCTCCTGAATGTTTTGATAAAAGGTCGGTATTTCTCGCAGTGTTTCGATAAACACATCGCAATGAGAGGGGATATAATGTATTGCCATATTGATATTATGTCTCACCCCTACCGATCACCTTTCTCAAACCCTGCTCTGCCCACTTGACACAATAGAGAAGACGACAAATCAAAACACAAACGACAAAATATAAATGAATAGATATATTCTGTATGCACATTAATTATTCACATTCAGCTTTAATTTAAACAGTCTGATAATCTTCTTAGATATTTAGTACAGATATTCTGGAAGCTGAGTATGGACCCCTTCCCCTGAGCAGCCTATAGAGTGAATGAATAAATAGACACGAGTTGACTGGTAGCTTAGACTCTCGAATGAAATATACAGTGACAAAAAACAGGCCGCAGAGATGGCGCCTCTCAAACTAAAGATCTGAGATTTCAGAACAGACACCACAGCCCAGATAGTGCGAACACATGCTCGCGGAGCTCATCACACATCCACCATTTGCTGCCGCGATTTGTTCCGCTTTTAGACCTTTCATTGCAATATTGTACGCCAGAGTAGGTGGAGACTGATTATACCCATGTGTGCATCTCTGTGCACGAGCAAAACAAAGGTTTTTGCATACATGATGTTTTGTAACACACTCGTGTACGTGCTTATGATTTACATGCAAAGCCGTGCCTGCTCCTCCTCCTCCCGCTCTCTCCAGCTCTGTCTCTCTCGGGGTTAAGGTGGGGACAGGGGGACAGGGGGATTGATTTTTTTCCGCCGCTCTCTGACTGCTATTGACTAAGTGTATTTTAACGATCCACTCATATAACAGCACATACTGTACATGCCCCATATCTGCCACCTCCTGCCTCTGTGTGTGTGCATGTGTGGGTGCTGTCTTAGGTGTGGTTGCAGGATGCCCCGTGAGGGTGGCAACGGAAGCGCCACCAGAGCAAAGCATGGACCACACACAGACATATATAAACATATGTGTGTGTCTGTGTTATGTGTGTGTAAGGGCTCCATTGGGGCAGTCTACAGGAGGGCTGAACAACAATTTAATATTTCATCACTTCTATTATTCAGCAACTGCTAGAGAGAGGGGGGAGTGGGAGAGACCAAGAGAGGGGCGGGGAGGGTGAGGGAGATGGTGCGTGGACCTCAAGCTATTGGCAGTGCGTCTGCATCAGTAACATGAGCGGAATGTAATTGATTGAAATCGAGAAGTGAAGCAGAAAATTATGTAAACTATTTGTATATTCAGAGGAAATTAGAGGAGATGAAGACGGGTTGAGAGGAAAGGTGGAGAGGAAAGGAAAGATAGAGAGGATGGACAGATGAAGGAGAGGATGATGCTGATGGAGGAGAAGGAGGAGGGTGCGGCAGCATGGATGAGAAGGACGAGAGAGAGGGAGAGAATCAGACAAGATTGCATTCCTGGGAAATGAGGATGGTCACCATGGCAACTGCAGCTGAGAGTCACATGATGCAGAGGAGTGAGAGAGATAGAGGTGAGAAAGAGTGAAAAAAAAAACAAGAGACGGAGCAAGAGGGTGGGGCGTGCCAGCAGACGACAGAGGAAGAGAGGAGAGGAAAGAGACGGTAATGAGGTGAAATAATAGAGGAGGTGTGTGTGTGTGTGAGAGAGAGAGAGAGAGGGAGAGAACGAAGAGAGGAGGTTTGATTGACAAGGAGATGATTGAACGAGAGAACTCGAGCCCCAAAATAGAAGAGAGAAAAGCAGAGGGGTGGGAGAGCAAAGAGAGATAGAGAAAGAGGAGAGAGAACAGATTGATGATAGAGATGCCAACCATGTTTTTGTTTTTTTCTCCAAGATATCTGATGGCTGATGCTCACTGTGACGTCAACACACACACACACACACACACACACACACACACACACACACACTCGAACACACTCTCACATGAACATTTTGTATCATCTGTTGAGACATTGTTTCTCCTCTACCAGTGGTTTATTCATGCAGTTGCATACATGCTGTTTGCGTTCTTTATAAACATGTTAACTATATAATATGATTGAATTTATGTGGCCTATAACTACTGGCCAGTATGGAGGCCTGAAAGATGAAATATGATGAATATATATATATATATATATATATATATATATATATATATATATATACAAAAATAGATAATTCTGCTTTAATTTGTCTGTGTATTTACTTACATTTGTATTGATGTATTCACTTTCCAGAAACATTCTTTCTGTTTTTTCCACTTTTTCCTCTCGACTCTGTATGTTTAAGTAGAATCACAGAAGATAGACGGGATGATAAATGAAGAACTTTTGAACTGACTGTATGCTGTCCCACCTCTCCTGTCAGAACACACACTGTTCTAGGTTCCATTTTTTTTCACAAGATGGAGTGAAACAAATTATCATTATAAAAACTACACAATACACACACGTACTGCACAGCTGCACACACTGACAGCAATATGAACATGTAAATGAGAGTGAGAAGAGATAATGACAAGTTGCATGACATTGTTGAGCTTTTGATAGTAACTGGCAGGTAAAGGCGTCCTGAGGCCTGTTATTTCATAAAGCATGCTGTATTGACCTGTTTCATGTGTAATTATATCACTCAGTGCTCGTGTTGTTGATTAATAATTAGATTAGTGTGCCATACCTTGTGCCAAACCCATTACTCTTTTGGTACTTCAGATGTCTCTAGATTACTCAAGCTTGTAAGAAAATAATTAGAATTCAGTTTTTCATGTCAGATGATTAATGCTGTTGATAAATGGCAGCACAGCAAATGTGAGAATGCATAAAAACCTGACTGCTATTGCAAAATCAGCTCCCAAAGGGGGTGGATGGATACAAGATAAGATGCCTCTGCTTTATAGCTGCTTTGCTAACAAAAATGTAAGACAAAAA
>CAEMYA010000008.1:277078-312862 GCA_903131615.1 Diplodus sargus
CAGATGTAGTCCGTGGTACTTGACATTTGTGATAACTGAAAATATGTTTTGTAACTTGGTAGTGGTTTTTCCTTACAGTGCTTGATACACTTATTACAGATGGCGGAAGATCCCTAGATAAGAGTCTCTAATTTAATTGGGCAAAGGTTAAAAGGTAATTACTTGCCCTGTTTCCTTGACAACTGTAGCGTGACTGTGTGTGTGTGTGTGCATGCGCGATAGTTTTGGTGGAGTACAAGGGAGGCTGCGTAGGAATACATTACTTTTACTATAACACAAGCAATGAAACAAGCTCACACACACACACACACACACACACACTGACCCTGTGTCTTACAATATGTATGTTTAGACAGGATCCTTGGCTTGTTCTGTGGGTTTGAAGTGTGTCTATGGCCCACTGCCCAACTGGAACACACTCTGGACATACACACACACAATTTATTCTCACATTGTTCCTTATTCATACCCACACTCACACCCAGATGAACAAACACTCTGTCATCCCATATGAGGCATTGTGTAGCTGCTGACAGACAGGACGGAGCGTCAGTAGCAAAGAGGGAACTGGAACAGCACTTTACCCGCCACTGAAACACATTTACATCAAATCAAATCTCTTTAAGTGGGATCGGCGCCTGCTAGAAGACGACAGATGGAGCGAGCTGCAGTTGTTCGGGGGGGCCAAGTATCAGACCATGGACTTGGGCTTGAATGAGTGGCTGCAGAGTCAGAGGGCAAATGAATCACAACTAGCCCCTTTCATGTTTGTCACAAAGTGTTTGCGTAAAAGACACACTTAGGCTAAAACACATGTTGGGCTCCATTTTGCTTGAAAGCGGTCACAAACAAAAGCTAAATGTCCAGGCACATGTAGAAAATGTTTGCCATTTTCCAGTTTCAGAATCAGCAGGTGGAGTTGGGGTGAATAATCACATAAGCCCTGCTCATCCCCTTGAGAATCAGTAACAGGTGAAATGGAGGTCTGTGCTAATTAAGGCATCTATGTGCCCGTGCGGTGAGTTGATTCTGAGCAGAAGCATAAAATGGATAACGTAACCCCACTGAAAACTTGGATGGTCTGCAGAAATCAGTATCTTAATATTTATTTATAATTTGCCATTGCCTTGCCATTGTGCCCCCTAACAGTATCCTGCACCCTGAGCTTTTGTTGTCACTCCCCAGCAGCAGCAGCATTGAGCTTATATTTAATTATGGGCAAGGTCAGGTTTTCTATCAACCGTGGAGGTTTGATAATTGAGATAACTGAAGGTAACACATGGGTTCATGTTGAGTTTTGACAGTGCAGTTAGCAAACTGGAGCTGTGCAGGTGTCTGCTATGGAGTAAAGACATTAAATGCATACACTTGTTATATTTGTTTGTTGCATGCAGGATCGATCATGTTGTAGTGCTTCTGATTATGTGTACACAAGCCACAGCTGCAAATGTTATGGTTAGAAGTGGCAAAACAGAAACGCCCTGTAATCCTCGTCTTGATTTGAGAGTGAACACGTTTCCACTCTGATTTTAGACTTTACCTTTTATGTATGCAGCTCTATATGTGATACAAATGTGCAAGTCTTGAAATGCACTCAAGTTGTTTCCTGCAATTACAGGTGTGGTGTATTCACTTCAGCCATTAAATTAAGCAACACACACATGGGTGAATGAATAGATGAATGTACGTTTGGAGAATTTATGTTTGTTTGGTGAAGATGGTCACCGTGATTATATATGTATCCAGCATGCTGATGTGTGACGTGCAGAGGGATGATTGGCTATAGATCAGAGAAAATGACAGGGATATGAATGATCAGTAGCTACCAGAGTGCTCATATCGGCATTGAATTGAGGGAGAGAGGTGAGGAAGCAGAGAAGAAACAGATGTAGAGACTGCGGGACGGATGATGTTGATAATGATGATGACGGCGACGATGGCACCACTGATTTCCTATTCAGTGTCCAAGCAGAGATGTAGAGCAGGCAAATGGATAGCAGGGCTGTCATTAGACTTAGACATGACAGGAACACACACCTGCATACAGGCTCTCATCACTAACTGGCAGGTAAAGGCGTAAAACTAAGATAAAAGCAAGATACTAGAAATCACAAACTGAAATACACTGTTTGAGATGTTGATATGTAAGAGAATGAAGTATCACTTCAACTATTAAATCTATGAACTATAAAAAGGTGCAATTTTGATTTTACCACCAAAACTACATGAAAAAAAATAAATAACAAAACTACAAATGGCATAAAAATACATGTACAGAATATACTCAAATGTAAATAAAAAATGAAGCTGCTGATGCAAGAATAGCAATATTGAATTCTTCAAAATGAATATTCCCACACATACACACACACACACATGCACGTACGCGCACGTGTGTCCAACAGAGTTCAGACATCTAAAAGGTTACTGTGACCAGACAGGAGGCCTCAGACAACCCCTGTACTGCAGCTACCAGCCTACTCCATGTCTCACACTGAGACAGACAAACATCATTCTCACTCGAGCAACAGAAATAACTGCATGTGATAGAACAACGTGGTAGACGTGACCTTTTGTTAAGTTTGTGTGTGACAGTGTTTGTTTCTGCTTTCATGTGTACCTCAGCTCAGCAAGACAATACAACCTGGATCTGCAATAAAGAAACCATTCTTATACACCCCCAATGAGTCCATTGTGAGGTCTGGCAAAAAATAAATCATGATTAAACCCGTTATCATCGATTATGAGACTTTTCAGCTTTTAGTCATGTCTTCAGTCTTACTCACAAGCTACATACAGCTCCTGCAACCTCCAGCGACAAGGTGGGGCAGCTTGTATGTTGCCTGAGAGGCAAAATCTTAGGCTAAAAAAAGTGCTCAGATCAGTTGCTACTGCTTGTATGGATGTCACAATTTTCTAGATCCACAACTTGATTTGACCTTCAATTTAAGGGTCACACTTCACAGCAATTTTCACTTTAAACATTTTTTACTTGATGGCATGTAAAGTTATGCTGGGCATGGTAATATGTGACTCAGATCGACTTTTTTAACATTCTGATCAACTGATCTTAGCCCATCCAAGTTTTGGCAGTTGTACAGTCAGATGACACAGTTAACAGTCTTTTGGTCAATAAATGCACCTATAAAAGCATGGGGGATGCTGTCTGCTGATCCCATACTTTGGATGGGCATGGAGTCTTTAATTCCAGAAAGAAATGTGATATGGATATATAAACACAAACACTTACATAAATCAGTGTAAGCAGATCTATAGGAGACCAATGTGGAACAACACGTGTCATATGTTGCGTACACACACACACACACACACACACACACACACACACACACACACACACACACACACACACACACTCACTTACAATGATTAGAGTTATGATAGGAAAAGAGATTGCTGATTGAAAGAGAGGAGAGACTGAGATGGAGGAGAAACAAAAATAGCGACAGAGAGAAGAGAGGACAGGAAACCCACCAAAGGACGTTAAGGGAGAGGGAGATGTGATGTATGAAAGGGATAGGATGGACAGAAGTACAGAGGAGAAAAAGAAGGGGAAAGACAGATGAAAGAAAACAGAAAGATGATGCCAGGGAGGGAGAAAGAGAGACAAACTAAACATGATCATGAGCGCAGATGGAAGGAGAGGTGAAGGACAGACAATAAAAAAGAGATGAGTGCAGTTAGAGGTTGGATAGAATGAGACTATGTCAGCGATGATTATGATGGAGGGGTGGCTAATGGCTGAGAGTAAGACTGGATGACTGCATGAGGTCAAGCAGGTGGAGAGTTGCTTAGATGCAGAGTGTGATAGACAGGAAGGAGCAAACTGCCCACCAGAGAGTGAGGGAATGATGAAGAAAATGGCAGCTCCAGTTCACATGATGATGATCTGCTGTTATTTACAGTGCACAGCAACTGTGTACACAAACAATACCAGCTGAAGAGGAAGTCCATCATCACAGATGTACTTTAGCTCATTAATCGACCTGAGGTTCTCATAAAGTTTCTGTTCACACTGATTTTAATAAAGAGCAACTAATCAATTATCCTATGTAGGATGCATTATTGTAACTTAAGTATTCCCCTCATTTTGTCCCCAGCGCTACGTTAAGATTGACATCTCAACAAGTGTTTGATATATTTGACTATTTAGATTCATGGTCCACTGAGGATGAAATTGAAGAACTTTCTTCCCTTGACCTTTCTTCTTGAGCGATCATTGGGACAATTATTAATGCCTTCCAATACTTTTGACTCAGTGTTATCATTTAAACATGTTAAACAAAGAAGTTGACCATAGTAAACATTATATCTGCTGAACATCTGCATGTTAGTATGAAGAAGTTGTGATACTGACATTAGCAGTAAGCCCAACGCACTTTTTGTACAGCTTCAGAGCAGCTAACATGGCCGTAAGATCCTAGACCTGTTATTGAGCGAGACCACTGCAGCTGAATATTGCAAAACCTGCAATGTGCTGCAATCACTATGGGAAATTACTCACCTTCTAAGTACGTCCACTTCAAAAATACTTGTTTTTGCCTCTGACAGTCAGTTTATTATTCTAAATGCCAACAGAGAAAGACCTGTTTGTTGAAGAATACGATCGTTTTTGTTTAACTAGAAGCTACCGCTTGCCACAGCCGCCAGACTCCATTTGCAGAAAAAATTCATTTTATGGTCATAAAACTCACTTGCCATTACTTACCACACAGTCTTGGGTTTGTCTGTTCCACTTTTATCCCAAACGAACCAGAACTAATTCTGCATTGAAGAGCTGAGAAGAAGGATCCCTGTCCAAATGAATGGTACTCACCTGATATTGAATGAAAGCTCTCACATCAGGGGCATATAATGAGTTTGTACTGTCTACAGAAGCACTGCTACTGTATATGAAGGGAATCCTTGACTTTGGTCCAGATGGGTGACGAGGAAGGGAAAGAGAAAGAACGCAAAAAAGGAGAGGAGTCAAAAATAGGAAGAATCAGTGAAGAGAATAGAGGCCTAATTGAAAAAAAGAAGGAACACGATAGCGAAAGCTTTCCCATTCTGTAGTGATGATCATATCAAAGCCTGCATCTTTTAAATTTGGATAAATTAATTGAGCCATTTTTAAGCTGAGAAGCATTTCATCATTAAGCTTCATTGTGAAATCATCCTCTGCCCGACAGAGACGTCTTTGTTGACATGATTAGCTTTTTGAGCTGTCGAGGTGGATGAGGGGTCAGCCTACAACCTCGTTGAAATCCTCCAGTAAATGTAATGTATTGAGGCTACGCTGGTTGCATCAGGCGATTCCCAGATGGGAGTGTTTCTCACTGTGTGAGTTTTAATGAGGTTGCTGCTGAGCATATGCATACTGTCAAATCTCCAAACTCCTGTAAACCTGTTATTATCTCTTCCTGATCGCATGGCACGCTATGAATTTTAGGGAGATGTGGATCTCTCAAACAGATCTTGTCTTCAGTTATTGTACATTCGTAGAGTGCTGTGCAATCTAATTATGTTGTCTGGATACAATTACGTTACATTAATAACAACACTTGTCCTGACGCTATTCTGTTTCAGCTGTGAAGTGAAAATGTCATTTGTTGGGACCCAAGAACTGATTTGCTGATTATTTGATGTCAGTGCTATTTAGTATCATAGTTTCTAAAGTCTGTCCACTGTGGTTTATATTTCATTTTGCTGACTCAGAGATATCTGAGCCCACAGTAATACCAACATCACATTTATAGAATTAGCTACATGTTGAAGCTGTATATATCAGTGAAGTATATTTAGGTCCATGATCCATTATTTATGTTTGAGTCGTTTGATTCTTGGGTAACATACAAGTGACAGGGTCATATTTCAAGCTTGCTGAATGAGCGATTTAAGAATCTTGGAATCTGGATTATTGTTGAGTCTTTACCACATAATGCATTTGAAAGCATAGGTCAAATTCTCTAATGGGATTTATTCAGAGTATTTCTTAACTACCAATTAAGCTATAACAGATTTATCATCATGTTTTGTTATCTTGTAAGTTATGTTAACCATCATTTCACTACAATAGGTTGTTGGCTCAATGAAATACTACCAGTATTACCATTAACACTTAAAGGAAGTTGTATTGAAAGCTGTTATGTCTGGTGAATGGAGGAATATTCTTAAATACAAATATTTTCATAGAGCTAAGCCTGTTTCCATTCCAATAGCAATCATTTCTTTCAATCTTTTATTTCCTCAATTGCTGTAATTGAGGTAATTTCTACAAGAATAATTGATGTGTTATGCAGGTTATCAAAATGTCAATATAAACAAAGCCATTTTAAGTTGGTAGAATAAAAATGAATCCAAAATGAATGAGAGATCACAAACAAGCTTTTCAGAACTTCAGCATGCCAATAAAATGTCACCGGTCAATGTGACAATCAGACAACATATTATAGTCTTCTCTTTTATAAATGTTGTGTTTAAAATAAACTCAGACAAATGCCTTTTTGCATATAAAACTTCCCTTGTAACAAGGTAATATTAAGATAATGTAAATGCTGTAAATTTACACATATCTTCACGAAAAGGGGACATGTTTGGTCTTCATGAAAAAAGAACATACTAGGAGTGCTACCCTCAGCACCTTATATCATAATATCATACGTTTGTCACTTTTATTCTATGTTTTAAAAGAATTTAATCAGGCCATGTATGAAAGCAAGCAATGTATATGCATGGAAACAATCTGTAACATAAAGACCTGTATTCATTTTATGTCAGGTTTCAGTATCTCTAGTTATTCGGAGCTCCCAGAGCTTCATGGTGATGCACTTAAATCCAGTCAGAGCTCTAAGGGAATGTCTCTAATGTCTATACAAATATCTGAATATTTATTCTTGTCACTAATGGGAGTGGAGTGGACTGTGTTTTTTCTAGATTAAAGTTAAACTATATGTCAGTGGCATAAACTGTTAACATAAAATGTATTGAACAAAACAGTATATGTCTGCTGTGAATGGAGTGACTGTGGAGATTGGCTTGGATCCTGGCCTGATGTATTACATGTCTATATGTGTGTTGACATTATTCAATAAGAATAAAAATTGAGTCTATAATTTTGCTATTTAGTACAGCTTAAGGTTACAGATGTAGAACTCTTTCATTTCTAGTTTAATAGCTAATGAAGCTACCAAGCATTGGCAGTGCAAAGGTCAGGGCCTCAGTGTCCTGGCATTATGACTGTAATCAAGAATGACCATGTAGGAGGTGAGTGCTAGGAAAAGAAATCAATAAGAACGAAGAGGAAAGGAGAGAAGGGGGGCGGGGATCAGCTGCTGGATCCAGATAAGAAGCTGCTAATGGCAGCAGAGTCCAAGTGAGATCTCTGCAGCTGGTTTATTCATAGCTAAGTGGCTAGCGAGATTTTCCATAAACACATACCGGCTCATATAAATTAAACAAAAGAAAAGTAATGTTTCAAAATGTAATCCTGTTATATCCATGTATGCATTTAAAAGAACTGAAGCAAAAACATGTATGAATAGCCTGATGTGAGCCAGCACTGGTAGCTTACCGACAGGTCTGTTATGTCAGTTACCAGGAGCTGATTTATCTGTCTCTTTGTCTGGAAGCAGCTCGGTGCAGACAAACCGTCTCTGAAGGAACCAGAGCCAGATCACTGCTGCACGACAACAGCATCCTCTTTGGCCTTTATGCAGCTAAAAAAACAGTCAATACAGCTTTACCAATGGCACTGTTTTTAGAGCATCGTCCTGAAGGGTTGCCCACTTTGCAATATGATGACAAAGTATTCGGTCCAGAAACTGCTGTAGCTTTGTTTTTGTGTCTGCTTCTGCACTGACACAGTGTTTGTAATGACACGTGGATTTCAAATGATACTCCTGTGAAGACTGTTAACCCAGAGGGAGCTGAAAATACTCGTATTCTTTCCTCTCACCTAATCTTGTTCTATTCTTCTTTCCCCTGCTTGTATCACTTTCTGTAACTGTTTCAATTTCTGTCACTTAACATACATTTTTTATCATGGTGAAGCATTCTTGAACAAAAACTTTCTGTCTGTTAATCCGTGTGGCACACTGTTTAAAATGTGCTAAGCGGACTGCCCTCTCTCTGTGATGGTTGTGTTATTTTATAATTACCATGCTAATGTTTCAGTCTGAGTGGTAATGTGATTACAACTCCCTGCTCCTCCTCAGGCCTCTAAGAGTACTAACCTCCTGCTTCTCCCCTCATGTGTTTCCTCTAGGCGGATGCTAAGATGGTGTGTGATGTGGTCAGTCGCATGGAGGACACAGAGCCTTACTCCGCCGAGCTGCTCTCCGCCATGATCCGTCTGTGGTCCGACTCAGGCATCCAGGAGTGTTTCAGCCGCGCCCGAGAGTACCAGCTCAACGATTCAGCGCAGTAGTACGTACAGTACTTGTGATCATATTTATGTGTGTATGTGTACGCGTGCTTGAGTATTACAGGGGCGGGGTGATTAATGGAAAAGTCACAGAAATCGATTTGACCATCTAAATGACATAATGTCAGCCTCTTTTGTATAATTCACTCCTAGAAAAAAAAGAAGTAGAAGGAACAAAAAAAAAATCTCACTAAGCCTCAGTACTCAAATAGTCAGAGTTTGTATTCAATCCATCTGTCAATTCGCAATGTTCCACCTAAGCAGTTTTAACAAATTCAGCTAAAGGTTAGCTGACTGTTTGTGTGTGTGCTATGGAGAGTGATGCTGTGTCTGTATTCACCACAGGCAGGTGTGCTGACCATCATAGAGGAGTCGGGTTAGCAGTAAAATATACGTCCATCCCATTCTCGAACGCCTTAAGGGAATGTTGATATAAATGTTCAATAAGTCACTGCGAACTCACAAAACACATTTTTGATCATAGGTCAATAATTCATACAATTACTGCAATAAAATTTGACATACACATGTCTAATAGGATACAATTATGATTATGACATTTGATGTCCAAAAGGTCACAGGTTAATTACACTGTGACATCACAATCTGCCATTACTCAACACCACAGCTCACAGCCACAATGCAGTAATTGTAGTTTAACATGACTTACCTTGGTACTTGCAAGAGATGTAAAATAGAGCCTGTTTGCATTTACTATAGTGTTCCTAGTCAGTGAATATATCATATTGGTCACACAGAATCAATAGGCAGTCCACTGTATGGGCGGAGACTCTGCTGCACAGGGATGTGTAATCAGATATTAGATCAAAACAGATAATTGCAGTATGTGCACTTGCCTGTGAAATAAAGTAAGAAATTAAAGTTATGAGGGATTTGAGATCTCCCACTGGAGAAAATTGTAACAATTACATTTTCAGAAAAGCACTGATTTTGACTGCTCTTTATCTCCCTGTTGGTCTCCACTTATAATTTACAAGTAACTGGCACCATCATCACAGAAAATGGAGAAACTGAGTTTGTTCACATTTGGCTGTGAGCATGTATAGGTATGTGTTTATTGTAAAAGACAGGACAAAACTGCTTGTGATCTGTCTGTGTGTGTGTGTGTGTGCGCGTGTGTGTGCATGCATGCGTGTTCGTGTTTCACCTGCCCAGCAGAGATTTGAGATTTTCTAAATACGGATCAATACATCCACAACCAGCCCTCCTTAATCCATCCCACCATCTCAAACACACACACACACACACACACACACACACACACACACACACACACACACACTGCATTATAATCTTCTAAATCATACACTTGCTATTTCAACACACAATCACCATTACAAGTACTGAGCCTGATTTATGCTGAGTGCCAGCGTGTGGGTGGAAAAGAGAGAGGGGCCGCAGAAGGGAGGGTGGCTGGGGAGGGTCATTTCCCTCAAGTGCCATGTTGCACATGTAGCTCTTGTTCAATTTCACAACATGCATCCAATGCAAATTACACAGTGACATGTCGAGACATTGAAGCAGATGACAGATGTAGGCATATATGGATGATGCTGTGTTCAGTTCATGCACTGTACGTGCATCACTTAACCACAGATGTCATGATCACACTGACAGTTTGATAACATTAATTCATATTAAACATCATTCTTAGCTGTGCCAAACCAATATATAACGCTGTCTAAATCATACGATAGCAGGCGATAGGGTATTTTAATGAGATTTTAATGAGACTCTTATCTGGAAATATGATTTGATAATGTTCAGGTAAGCAGGTCGTGATATCCATCCAGGAAATATCCTAATAAAGCTCACCTGCACATGGATTTCTTTATAGTAGTTGCTTCAGTTAACTGGCTGTCATTGTTTGTTGGTCAGGTAAAAATAGGATTCATACCACAATGAGGGACTTTGATTGTTTCAGATCGGAAACACTTTGTTACAATCATCATTAATAATAGGTACAATCATAGTTAGTTAAACTTGAGTTAACAGTTATTTCACTGTTAACAAAAAATGAAAATTATTTATAAACTATTTATTAAGCAACTTTTAATTGGTTTATAAAGCATGTCATTGTTTGTTAATACTGAAATAACTGTTAACTCAAATTAGATTAACAATAGATTAACCATTTATTAATGATGGTTATCATGACTTAAACAATTATTAAGTGAAAGTGTCGCCATTGTTTCTGAAGGGCTATATTAGGACACGTTAACAGTTTCACACATGAGTGTGTACCCATAGCATCAATATCTTTGTATTGTAGAAGAGAGCACAGAATATTAGAAAAGATGGCGAGAGAAACTGCATGGAAAAACAAAGAGATAACAGAGAGAAAGTCAAAGGTGGTGAATTCAAACAGGCCTAGATAAAGAAAGCACATTAAAATGGTTGAATGACACAGGCAGCAAGACAAATGAGTCAAAGTCAAGGAAAGGGGGCGAGTCAATATCAAGAGTGATGAGAGAGCAAGAAAAGATGGCTAGAGATAGAGTCACAGCACTTTATTACTTCTCACATAGCAGAACTCTGGGAAGGAAACAGGAAAATATGTTCCTATCAACTCGTACATGTGGTCAATTAACTCCAACAACATCCACTCTCTGTTTGTGTGTGTGTGTGTGTGTGTGTGTGTGTGTGTGTGTGTGTGTGTGTGTGTGTGTGTGTGTGTGTGCGTGCGTGCGCTTACATGTCCATTTGTGTGTCTGCGTTAAATGTCACATTAAAGATTGATGCACACTTCCTATTATGTTGTGGCCCGTGGAGCAGAACAGGCCAACCAGCCAATGAACTGATAGGACAGATTTCACATGATAAGACCACACTCAGTTTGACTGTGTGTGTGTGTGTGTGTGTGTGTGTGTGTGTGTGTGTGTGTGTCTAAAATCTGTCAATGATACATTATCCAAAGTGATGACATATACATTTTTTGCTCTGGGGAGCAGTTGTCAGGTGTTACAGTGTGGTTAAAGGTTAGACTTTGACAAGGTTTTGGTATGAGTAGGGAGTGTTTGGGTGGGTGTGGGTGTATTCACACATGCATGTAATGTTTGTTTGTATTACATAGAAAGCATAAAGCTCTATTCTGAGAAGAGCAAGTACTGCCAGGAGCCACCTCTCTCCCTCTGTCTCTGTGTCTCTGTGCAAATGCCCTGCATGCACTGACCTATTTACCACTACACACATGCTTTCTGTTTATGATTTACAGCCCCTGTCTTTATGGCATAGTGTTATGCATGTACCCACTTGGCCTAACAGTCACATAGTCTATGATGGCAGATGAAGTGTCTGATTTTAGACTGGATCTGAGCGCTTCTTTCGTGTTTTGGTTTATCACATAAGAAACGTTATAGAATGGATCAAGTGCATTGTGATAGTGCCCACTAATAGCAAGGCAGTCTGACTTGTACACTTTAGAACTCAAAGCTAGATACTGCCAGACAAAATTGTATCCTTCTCCATATTTACCATGGATATTGATTCTGCATCCTGCATTGCATTGGCTTATTTAGCATCATTGGGCTTTGTACCTTTGTACCATAATATAAGTCTACTTCAGCCATATTGATTTTGATAGATATAGTTCATCCTGGTGCATGTGGATACTGTTAATTGTTTGTTTTATTTTCTGATGTTTTGAATTCTGTGTAATTCTTTTCATGAAACGTTAAAAAAGGAAAATAGATGGACTACACTTTATAATAACAGTCATTATTTATGGTTGAATATACTTTAGCTAATAGTTATTTAAGTTTAAGCAAAGACTTTAATTATTTATTGTTATCGTTTATTATTGTCTATTTATTTTATTACAGGGATACATACTGATGTTAGCATGGTAACCAGCCAGTCATACGTGTCCAAGGCACCTGTGTTAGTGGTGTAAACAGCAATACTCCCCTGGTCCCCAGTCTATAGCACTAGTGCCATGGCTAGAGCTAATTAGCTAACGCCATCTATAGTGAGCAGCAGATAGCAGTTACTCTTGTGATATGCTGACAGGTGGTCGATTCTTACATATTGGACCTTTACTAAATACTGGTTTTAAATAGGGCTGCAAATCAAAGGGCGGCAAAAATCATAATCACGATTATTTTGATTGATTTTGTAATCACGATTATCACAGACGATTATTCATTGATTTGAGAACAAGTATCTATTGAACTTTGACCTCTAGTATTTCTTTTAACACGATAAGTTTGAACTGAAAAACAAGAAAAATGAAAATAAATAAGAGAAAAATATATCAATAAAATGAATTAGATAATATGTAAAAATAAACACTATCCCGGTGCGGCTCGACCATAGGTCTGTTGTGGTGGCAATATATAATGCTGTTGATACTTCTCTTGCAACTTTTCCGCGACATTCGTCATAAAGGGCAGCGCAATTCTGCTGAAATGGTGACGTGATGGTAACACATACGGCTTGTCCAATGTGTTAATCAGTTTATTGAACCCCGGGTCGCTAACGGTGTTGATAGGGCACATATCTTTGGCAAACATGTATGTGACGGCATCCGTTATTTCTTTATGCCTGCGGGAGCTGGGTGGATACGCGGTGGCACTGTAAAGTGTGTCCTTAATTGAGGACTATGTGGCAGTGGCGGGAGTCCAGGAGCCTTTAATTTTTGAGTTTTTTTGTTCCTTCACTGCTTGGTCATGTATTACTCTGTGTGTGGACTTTGAATGGTTAAATGAATTGGTCGTGTTCCCTTGAGGTGCAGACACGGTCGCGTGACATATCTTGCACAATATCTTCATTTGTTCCGAGTCAAGTGTTTCCACACCACAGAATTCGCTTTACCTTTCTTCCAGACCAAAGGCTGCCTTTCTGCCATCTTTTACCTTCTTCTTCGACACGTTTTTTCCAAACAGGCACTGGCAATACGCACCGGTCTGGCTGAAAGTGAAAATGTTCAGGCGGGGGAGGGGCAGAGTGCACAGGTGGGGATGGAGGGGTTCGCTGCATTTACCACACAAGATGCGGCGTGCTGCAGAATGATCGTTTTATTACAATTATCTTGTTTTCATGATCGAAGGAAGCCGAGATCGAAATTGAAATTCATTTAATCACCCAGCCTTAGTTTTAAACATCATTTGGATTGCCATTATAAAATTGCAACTGCTGTTTATAAACCTTTACAAATGCTTAATACGTGGTCAAATAAGTATTAGCTAAAGTTTAATTAACTATAAATGTACCATCTATGAATGATGGTTAATATATAGTGTTGAAAATAGATGTTTTGTTCCGGTCAGTGTGGATTTGAATTTGAGACATGCCTTGAGGCCAGTGCAAACTTTCCAGTCTATCTTGTTCTCTGGGCTAAAGAAATGAAAGGGCTGCTTCCTCTATCGATCCAGAGCCCTTTTATGTTGTGGCCAGGTTGTATCATGTTGCATCATGCGGCAGCAGTTTCTGCAAAAGTCACAAGTGCTGCTTGTAAATATGTGTTGCAACATCACAGTGGAAGACGTCTAACCATGAAACAACAGTGACAGCTATGAGGCAGGACAGTGGAGCTGACCTCCCTTTGGCTGATGCTGTCAAAAACATCCATGCAGCTCAGGCATGTTTTCAGTTTCTAAGGATGTAAATTCTGCCTTTAAATGGCTTGGTGTAAAAGTGTTTTTGCTGGCAGCTCCTTATATTTGAAGCAACTGTATTTCGTGTTCCCTTCTTATCCTTGTATGATGACTTTATTAATGTAGTAACCACATGCTGATGTAAATTACTAATGTGAGGTGTGTTAACACAGCAAGGGATCAATATGTGTGTGCTATAACTTGGCTCCCACTTGCCTGCTTACTTGCACACTTATCTGCACCACTCTCACTTTGTGTTGGCCTTTAAAAGGCTACATGTCCTCTTAAGCCTCAAGCCACAGTCTTAAAGACACTAGTGTCTTAGTGTATGTGAGTTAGTGGTCAGTGTGTGTCCATCCCGAGTTGCCCATTACATGCAGCAGTACTGCAGGCTACTGACAACAGATGGAGGGATGGAGTGTGTTAACAGTAATGACAGTGATGATGAATATCGCAGGTTGTAGGTAGGGACGGAGAAAAAATTCATTCTCTTCAGTATTTTTTTTTTCCGATTATTTTCTTTTTTACGATTCCAGAATCAATTCTTTGATTCCTGAATTAATTTGATAAAACTAGTGCTTAGTGAGTTAGCTTGATGTTATCATATATTGTACATTACTATCAAAGGGATAGTTCGTGTTTTTTGAAGTGGGGTCATATAATGTATCTATAGTCAGTCTGTTTCGTACCGTTATCACCGATCAGCGCAGCTTCAGTTTAGAGAAGTAGTCCAGTCAAACGCTCAGCTTTGTACTGCAGTGAATGGAGTCCAGATGCAAAGCGAATTTTGACCACCTAAAACAAGGCCCACCTAAAAAAATCTATAACAGTTCAAATGTACGTTGTATAGAGAAAATTCACACCACTTTACATCGCCGTCAGACCGGCCTTTCTTTTGGCACTACATTTTCCAGTATATGTATTTACATGTTCTATTTTTTTAACTCTTAAAGCATGAGCTTGATGAGCAGGAACAGCTAAATTAAACAATTTACCTCATCTTTTATTTTTCACTTTAATATGCAGCATAGCAATGATGCTGCTGAAATAAGAATTACACTGACTGGTGTGTGATGAGCTTTGTTTTTGGAACTCTGACTCATGATCTAAAGTATCTAGAGTCGTATGATTCAATGTTTTTGCCATGGTCAGTTGACAAACGAGCTAATAAAAATACAACGTAATATGGGTGCACAATACTTAAGAATCAAAATAGATCGTAAGTGTGGAATCTGAAATTAAGTATATTCTCCCACCCATCGTCAGGAGAACTCTTCAGTTTTCTATGCTGGAAACACACACGAGCACACTCATCCTTGTCATTATCAGCACACAGCCAACATTCTCTCTGCTTGTCTCTCTTTTGTGCCAAACACTGTTTCAGCGATAATCTACAATACTGTGCATCATCAGGGAAAAGAGAGAACTATACTCTGGGGTCTGGTGTTAATCGACTTAGTGCACCATGAAGAGTAATATCAGGATGAGGAAAGGAACTAATGTTGTGTTGGTCTATATTCTCCATGCTATCTAAAAACCTACATAAGCATGCAAAAGTCATTAGCCTGCTCAGGCGTGATTCAATGTAATTTACATTGCTGTGTGCATAACAGCCTTAGGGGGCAGCAGTTCTATATGTGACACAATGTTAGCATTCATGTTAATGTAAGCTCATGTCAAAAGTACTTTTCTGGATAGGCGCTGCAGGGTGGGAACGGTGAACAGGAGGAGCAGAATGCTTCTATTTAGAGAGGTTTCAACCTGCTGTGGTGGTAAATGTCCTGAAAGTCACAATAAAAATAGCACATTTGACTGACCTGTCTTACTCAATAGTCAGATACCCAAGTGCAGCCTAGTTTTATCATTATGCCTTTACAGCTAAGCGATTCTGACAAGAAAGAGAAGAATGAGAGGAGAGGAGAGAGCTACGAAGATGCATTTTATTTTGCATAGTAGGACTACAAATAGCAATTTTATCATGTATCAGTTATTCTGCTGTTGATCTTGGTGACACTCAGTTTATTGTTTAGTCTGCAAATTAATGAAAAATTTTAATTATGATTTCCCAAAGCCCAACAATATGCATTCAAATTACTTTGTGTATCTGACTCATAATCCACAACCCATTGCGGGAATCAGTGAATGTAATGCTTAATCAGTCACTAAAAAGTTGATGTTTAATATACTGTCAAGTGATTGTCAACATAATGCCTCAGCTCTAACAGCTTGTGTATGTCTGACTCAGCTACCCACTATGCTCTTCATCCCCAGCCTGGGTCATCCCTCTTTCTCTTTGAACATTTCTCTTTCTGTTGTGTATGGACCAAAACCACAGCAATCTGTAAACCAAGGACCTTGGTCCAAAAATGCTGACTATTTAGAAATGAGTTGGATCCACGTGAAAGTTTTCAAGTAGTTTCCAAAGAGCCTTTTAACCACACTCATACATAAAAGCTAAATTGGCTTTGAATGGTAAAACATTTATTTTACTTGGCAGAGAATAAAAGTGTGCATCTGGTACGCAGCTCTCAGTCGATTTAACCTTCGTTCAGTTATCTCCACCGCTACATAATCTCTGTAAGATGCTGCGATTCAGTGTTATCCAAACAGACAGTCATACAGTGTCTTATAGAGCAGTGAGGTTTCTGTAAGGGAAAATCCCATTCATATTCTGATTCGAGGATCTTGATTAGTAGCCACACTATAGTAACCATCCAAGAGAGAAGAAGCCACAAGGCTGTATGAAATTAGGCTCAGTTTAAGAAAAACATTTTCTATCTATCGTGTCAAGGAAATTAATTACACTACCCACAATCCTAAAGTGTAACAGCGAAGTTTGTTGATGTTGTGTTTACCACAGAGCAACTATGATTTCATCCTCTGATTCACTGCATGGTTTTAGAGGTACATTGTGAACATAATTACAAGGCTATGTATTAGTTTTTTGTGAAAGAAATTATAGACAGTGATTTAAGATAAGGGATGAATGAATCAAATTAAATCAAATCAAATAATTGTTATTTATATAACCCATAATCATACTGCCTCAATGGGCTTTACAATCTGTACAGTGAACCACATCCTCTGACTTTAGACCCTCGATTCGAGTGAGGAAAATGTTGCCATGTTGAGGAAACAAAAAACCTTTTCCCCACCGAGGAGGGATCCATCTCCCAGGACGGACGGACATTAAGAAGATGTCACATGTACAGAAGACAACAACAAAATCACTGTTTACAAGTTGCATTGACAAAATATCTGATGCAAATGATATAATATATGTGTGTGTGGATCCCGGAGACGACTGAGCAGGCCGAGGCATCGCCAAGTGGTGCCCGAGCCACACGACCTCCACTCCACTGTGGTGACCTGGAGGAGAGCAGGCTTCACAAGACAATTGGCAATAAAACAGAGAAGATCAGAGTGAAGAGGCATCAGATTTTACAGAAATACAGATAACATGAGAAAACAGAGGAGAGCAGTAATCCAGCAGAGCCCAGGGTATGACGATCCATATGCATCAGTATGTGAGGCAGCAGGAGCCAGGAGAGGTAGAGGGTCCCAGGGGCCCATCAGAAGGGAGCCTGAATGAAAAGAGAGCAGGAGGAGGAAGCTATAGAGAGAGAGAGAGTGACGCAGCTTGCAGCTGAAAAACAAAAGTTGGAGAAATCAGAATAAACAGATTGTTTCTCGTCGGCAGGACAATGTGAATTCAGAGCAGAGAGTGGTCCTTCTGTCTTTAATTAATGATGGACTCAGACTTTGTAGCTTTGCCGTTTTCTTATTTCTGTGTTTTATTCATCTCGTAGTTGGTTGGCATCATTCCAACTCTTTAAATAAGGATTTCTGAAACGTCAGTTTAGTAAATGAATGGGGAAGTCTCTCTGGGAATGGTGGTCACTGTTGAGCATTATTCAGGAAATACAAGATGACAACTGCAGGCGGATAGGAGCTATGAGAAGAGGAGAGAATCAGGTGTTCGGGTTGGGGTTAGATCAAGTTTATGTGTCTGTTAACCAAGATCTCTGTGGAAAAGCTGAAGAATATTGCTTTGTGTATGAGTCTGTTGAACAGTGCTTGAACAGCTGGCACCGCTGGAGAACAGCAGTGTTGGGAAGTAAAGTAACGAGTGTATCACTATAGAATGAGGCTTATGTGTCCAACAACATCTATCTTGCGAAATTCACAGATGTATGATTTTCAGGACTGTTGAGCTAGAATGCATTTTGTTTAAGCAGCTGTTCTTATGTTTCAAGCACCATACTGTAGAATAGTATACTGGCCTTTGTGCTCAGTATTTTGTTTTTACAATGTTTCTTCGCTCTTGAAGTCTCAGCAGAGACCATTTATTATTCAAAACTGAAAAATGACCCAATCACAATAATTTTCGTTACAGCGATAACATTATCAAGTCAGAATCTAAGGTCCGGCAGATCACTTGTCTCCCTGCTGTCTGAAAATAGTCCTCTCACGTTGTCTTCGTCTCTCACATCTTCTCCAAACGCCCATATTGCCAACCCATATTCTTTTCTGTGTGATCAATAGCTCTCATCTCTGAAGCTGTGTGAGTACGCGGAGTGTGAGTTTATGTGCCTGTTTGTTGTGTGTGTGTGTGTGTGTGTGCGCGTGTGTGTGAGCGCTCACGCTATCCACTTCTTGTTACCTTCAGCCCAATATCTCCTCGCTCACTCGTCTTTATCTTTCTCTCTCATTCTCTTGGAAGTAACTCAGCATCCATTTAGAAGCTCTGAAACTACACTCTCACAATCTATAAATCAAAACTTTACACTATTACGCTAAAAGGCTGTATAGTGTCTGTATATGCTCTGCTAGTCGCTCCTGCTCATCTGTCGTTCCGGATTATTTTCTGTCAGCCCATCTCCGTTGGCTCAGAATACCAATAATGTCTGAATAGATGTGCGGAAAAAGCAATCAGCATTGCTGAGCCCTCACTCTCCGCTTGGTTTTAAGAAGAGAAGCCGTCTTTCAGAAGAGAATAAGTGAGAGATGATACCCTTCAAGGTGGGCATTACATTGTAATGCAGAGGCAAAGAACGTGGCATTAAATGTAGATGGACACCTGCCAGCCAATGAGAATCAAAGACTCTCAGGGCCATGGTGTAAAGTGAATATGTAATCAGTTTTCCTCACTGTCTCCCCTTTTCTTCACTTGATGATAGGGTTATTAATGTTGTGTGCTGGCAGAGTGATCATCCCTCAGCATGGGCTCCGAGATGAGTCTCCAAACCGTAATATTCAGAATTATTTGTTTTTTATACTCATCCATTAAAAAACAGAGGTTTTTCAGGGATATTCCATTACATAACTGGGCAGCGTCATCACACCCACCACTTCACTTTCTTACTCCTTACCCAGTGGTTATTCAGCGTGGTACTTTTCATGTTTATCTCATAGGCTAGGGCTAACAGTTTTATTTTCTGTTTTCCAGACATTTTAAGTAATTAGATTTAACAAAAAACTGGAGGGCACAGATTTCTTATCTGTTATGGCAGTATTGATCTATCAGTATTGACAGTCAACGTTGACATCTGACCTCTAATAGCATTAGTGGGTAGATAAAAAAACTACTCTACTGCAGTCAGTAAAGCAGCAGTAACATTATTGATGATGACAGTAATCCAGTGGGTGTCATATTCTGCATAACATATTCTTTTATGTAGTCTTTACTGTTTCACCCATCTGAGTCATAACATTAATTAATAATAACATTATTACAGGGTAGCACAAAATGCATGTCAGCAAAACAAATGCATCGATTTTAAATTATTGTACTTGTATAACACCATCTTAGACTAAAATAAGATGCACAGAGCTGCTAATAGATTTATGGGAGACTTCAAAGAAAGAGGCATATAATTATATATCCATAATAATTAGTAATTAAAAATCCCATTGTGTTGATATTTTGTGTAAATAACAATAGTCATCCTTACAATATTGTCACAATCTCAACATCGAGCTATTTGGTCAAAAACGTTGTGATATTTGAGTTTGTTGCTCAGCATTTATGAGGTGTATTTGAAGAGATTTCACAATATCACATGCTGTGTGTTATTTTAAGGCCATAATACTATTAGATAGTTAACCATCTAATTAAGTTAATGTTACATCAAAAGGTTGGTTGAATTACTCTCTCTGGCTGACTGTCTTATGTTTGCACCTGATTTGTATTAAAACAGATGGCTACAGATGTGATATTGTGCAAAAAGACTGAGCCTCAAGCAGCATGAACTAGTTTGAAGAACTGGAAATAAAAAAACCATTGTTCTTGTATGACAGTGGGAACCTTGTCCTAGTCCCTGTATTAAGAAAATAAAAATGTAACAGCTAAGGTCAGACTTTTATTTAGTTTGAACATAATCATGTTGAGCCGCGTGGCTTACAAACCTGGTCTTATTTTCAAAAAGGGTGTTTCACATTTTAAGAGGCAATATGTAAGAATTTGAGTTGAATCAGTCAAACAATGTACATGTTGTTGACGGACTGTGAAGACATAGCAGTTTTAACATTATGAGGTCTGTGTATTGACAGAGAAATCTACTGAAATAAGCATGCTAACCTGCTAGCCCAAGCCCATCCTAGTCCCCGAGCTCCCGGTACAAATTGCCAGCCAATGGCAGCTAAAGTTAGCTCATGGTCAGTTACTCTGCTGATAGGCTGCCCCTTAATTGTTTTGACTGTGAATCTGATAGGTGACCATTTCTTACATACATTACGCACCTTTAATGAACAAGGCTATCATTGCTGGCGTTGCAGGAGTGTAACTATTCTCAAATCTTGTTCAGAGCTGGATGCCTCAACTCCAGGATCGTTACCACATAGTGGGGAACAGTCAATGTAATAACATGTTTCCATACACACTAGTTGGTTATTGGTAAGCCCATTTGCCTTATAACACTGTAAGTTAGAGTTCTCAACGGGTCAGGCCGGTCCGACAGACCTGGGCCGAAAAAATATGCAAATGGGCCGGGTCAGGCCGGGCCTCGGGCTTCCTTTTTTATAAAACACATTTCATAAAGCACATTTCTTGCAGGTTGTAAATTATATAGCCTGTTGTGAATCATCGCTGTTCACGTGTGGTGAAGAGCAAGTCTGGCTGCCTGCTTCATGCGCAGAGGCAGACGCAGAACTGATGCCGCTGCGTGATGTATACTCGCGCCTATAGCCTGGCTGGAGAAGATGGAATTGGCTAAAAGTAAACTTGCCACAGGCAAATTCACCCTCGCTTTTCGAGGAGTGGGGAAATCGTCTGTTTCTGTCTCTCCGAATATATTTTCCCACTGGTCGAAGCGCGGTGTCTTCTTTGCAGCGGGAGTGGGTGCTGCCGATCATTTGACGTTGACGCAGCATCTGTCTCCTGGCTCGCGTCACTTTTCCGTCTGCTGTCTGTCTGATCATGATAACAAGTGTATGAGGAAAACAATGCAGGCACGCGGGGGGTCGGGTTCGGGCCGGGTTCGGGCAGACAATTCATGCTGGTGTGTCGGGCTGCGTTGGGTTCAGGCTTAAAAACCAGCGGGTCGGGTCGGGTTGTAATTTTCAGGCCTGTTGAGAACTCTACTGTAAGTGTATTTTACATTAGAGCAGATCATCTCTGTTAATCTAGTCCCTGCCAACTGTTCTTTTGTTTTTGGTTTGGAAAGGCCAAAAAGGAGACAGTTGTATTTTAGTATGAGCATACACCCATTGAGTTTTGGAATCCAAAGCGTGACCCTCAGTGGATTGCTGCTCATTTACAGTCCTTGTCTTTGCCCTGTGTGTCTATGTGCAGCTACCTAGACAGCCTAGATCGGATTGGCGCGGCAGACTACCAGCCCACAGAGCAGGACATCCTGAGGACCCGGGTGAAGACCACAGGAATCGTCGAGACACACTTTACCTTCAAAAACCTCCACTTCAGGTCGGTATTTACTCATGACAGTGACATTTGTAATTTCTGATCAGTCTTTAACTGCCTTTTACTCATGGTTCTGCCTGCTCCTCTATCCATGCATACAGCAGGAAATCCAGGCAGTAATTAATAGGATTAAATGCCTTAAACAAGTGTCTATATTTATGATTGTCTGCCTTTTTAATGAGACCTGATTCAATTAGAGCGAGGAGCTGTGGGAATGATGACAGACCGTTGGGGCATGTTGGGTTGGTAGGAGGAAAGGAAAGAGAAAGAGAGAAAAGAGGGGAGGAGTCTCTCTCTGAACTGATTTAATTCCCCCCATTTCTGGTCCTCCTCTGTGCGTGTGCATACACACACACATACACACTCACACATAAAGGTATTGACAGGCACTCAGGGCAGAGAGGTTAATAAATTGTAGGCACAAGTCATTCTTCTGGATGGATGCACCATCACACTTCAACTTTGTTTCCCTTTTTGTCTCAATCTCTCCCAGATCCACACAGCACATTGATTGTGTGTTCAGATACAGACACACAATTTATGCGTGCACAGAAATGTTAATTCTGCTGAATGATGCTCAATATACCGTGTCTCTTACAGTTGAGTAGGTGGTGTGCTGTGTGTGTTTTGTTGAGCAGCTCTAAATATTGTCAGCTCAACTGCTATTACTGGCAGTCAGGCAGTGTGTGGGAGTCTACAGTGTGCCTGTACTAGGTGTAAACCATCAACCCTCCTGCCATTATACCCGTCACATGTAGGACTGGGTTCATGTCACTAAGAATTCACTCCTCTCTGGTAGTGTATCTTTAAGTGTATTTTAGAATTAACACAAATACAACGTAGACAGGAGAAAGTGGACGTTCCAACTCCATGATGAACACTCTAACGAGGATAGCATTGTGCACATTTTTTCCAGAAAAGACAGATGCTTTGAAAGAGGAGTGAAAGAAGCCATTTTGGACGAAGTGGAACAACCACCACTAAACAGAGAAGGTCTACCACATGATTTATCAGCCACTTACAATGTAGTTCCCCCCCCCCGTTCAGTTCCGTTCAGTTCCGTTCAATTGGCATCTACTCATTCTTCAGCTGTTTCTATCATAAAGGTAAAAATCCCCCCCAAAAAATATATTAAAGCAGCAGAAAGAAATGGATTAGTTTCTGCCATAGGCTTTCCTCAGCTTCACAATGTTCAGTAATTCTGAGGAAAGCTTAGGGTTGAAATGGGTCAGTTTCTTCCACCTCCGTCTCTGGTTTGCATTATTAAGAAGTTAAAATGATTCACATGAGATCTCTCCAACGACTCTTCAGGCGTTAACAACATAGAGGTTCTCATGGTCACTCTTAATGGACTCCTTACCAGTCAGTTAGAACTCCAGGAGACTTTTAGATGAGGTGAAACGTCCTCAAGAATCTCAAGCAAGTCTAGCTGCATTATTTTATACTTAAATATACCGTGACCTGCATGACAGAGAACCTTCCAAGACGACTACATGTGGAAGGTTAATCTTGTTTCAGATACACAGTTAGTTACCTACTTTTTCTTGAGAAACAGGTGTACTTGTTAAGTTGCTTGACTCTTTCAGCTCTGCCGTATTCCTCAGAAAGTCACAGGTTGTGGTTGTTCCACCATTCTGTATGGAATATAAAAACAAAGATCTCTAGAGCCCAGTACCCTCCATCTAAACATCAGGTACCCTAAGAACTGTTACATTGTCAGATTGCGATCTTAATTACAGATGCCTAGAGGGACAGGTAACTCATTCTCATTATCCCAAATAGACCCCTGTGTGCCCAAATGTCATGCTAGCACACAGTTTGTTCTGATCGGTTGGTTAGTGGGTAACAGCTGCTGTCAAACAACATAACTGACACTGTCAGAATCAATCAATCTTCAGTCACCAGAAATCTGAATTTGAATGTGTGGACGTGTCTCACAGTGCAGTCACAGACCACTGTTTTAACTGATTACAGAGGACTTCACCACGTTTCTCTCACGATTGTCGACTTTATCTCTGACAGCCGAAAATAGCAAAGTAAAAACCTTCTTGAGATGCTAGAAAACAACAGGTGGTAACACTCTTATATTGAAGGCATTAGTCATGTCCACTGATATACCACCAAATCCAAGGATAAAATTACAGTAAGACGAAAAGTGCCAGAGTTTATGAGATCGTCTGTCCGTCGTATGTACTTAAGAGAGTCAGACTGAGTGAGGAAAGGATACTTATGGAGCACACACTGGGTTATGGAATAAAGAAGTTGGATAATAAAAGCTAAAACTGAGAATATCAGATCATTGTGGGAAGCTTTATGAACCACTTTATGGACTGGGAAGAGGGCCAGAATTGTCTAGTCTGAATGTAATGGGCCACAGCTGGAGGGATGAGCCAACAGACAAACAGAAGCAGACATGTTACGAATGGACCTACCAACTGAGCATGCTGTCACTGTGGTATACACAGCTATACGGTATCCAACATATAGTTTGCATATCTGAGGTTAATTGTTTCATTTGTCTAAATTTGACTGACCAGGAAGTAACGTGATAGAGGAATGACTTGTGCAAAAAAACGTTTTTGTGTATGTGTTTACCCATGTCCATCTCTCTGTCCATCAGGCTGTTTGATGTGGGAGGTCAGAGGTCGGAGAGGAAGAAATGGATCCACTGTTTCGAGGACGTCACAGCCATCATTTTCTGTGTGGCGCTCAGCGGATACGACCAGGTGCTGCATGAGGACGAGACTACGGTAAGGACAGATGCTCTCTCTCCCTCTCTCACTGGCGCTTTTTTCTGGCACTTTTGTGGCCTTGTGACCCATTTCCAAATATCTGAACACACATGACAACATAGGTTTTTGTCCCCTGTTGCCTTCTGGCACAGGCTATATAACAGCTAGTGTAAAGATAGAGTGTAAGCTTGTTTTTTTTACGTAGAAACAGCGTGTAAGCTGACATTAAACACATGGTCTGTGTAAATAATCCAGACAGGAAGGGATACATGTCTGCTCTGTGCTTTGATGAGCTGCTAAATGAATTAAAGCATGAAAGTCTTCAAATGTTTATATTTCTCTTTCATAATACACATTTAAGAATGATTTAGGAATGACAGGTGCAGACAGACTGATCTGCTGTCTTCATTTCTCTCCTCCTGTATTTAAATATGTAGTGTTATGTAGTAACACTGGCGTCAGCAGTGGTCTGCCGTCATACTTTGCCTACAATCAGAATATATAATCATTTCTATGGTGTTTCCACGATCCTCTCTTCTCGCTCAGCTCTGATATCATAGTGGAACATGTAAATAAACCAGCAGAATACGACTGTTGACCAGAGACGGAGCATTGTTGGTACAAGTCCAACAAGTACTTTGAATGTGACCCCGACACTGTTGGATGGTTTCAATGCTAACACGGGGACACTGTTCTACAAGACTAATTTTTCTCCATGCAAATCTTTCGAAGCTTGAAACAACAGGACAGACATCTGCGGTAATTTATGTGTATGAGGTTTCTGTTAAGGCAAATAAGGTAGATTCTGAGATATGCAGTAGATACAGTTTAGTTTCAGTTTAATTTCTAACAACTGTCAATGTGTCTTAAGAAAACTGCAACATGAAAAGAAAAATTTAACACCTATTTGATATTTTTGGGGGAAATAAGGCTCCTGAAATAGTAAGACACATCTACAATGTGGTAGTTGTGCGTTTCCTCAACAAAGGGCCACAACGTGCCATGTGGTAGTAAAGACGATGCTGTGTAACCTAAAACAAATAAGCTGATTTGAATGCACAGCGCTCACTGCTATTTATAAGCCTGGAGTGTATCCTCTGAGAATTTCAAGCTGGGAAATTGTGTTCAGTAGCTGCTCTATTTATGCAGATGTCGTCAAGCCTCCCTCTGAGCTGGGAGCACCAGGAGAACGTCACATGAGGAGAGGAAATATCCATCATAAAGGCGCTAACAAACAGCTCCTAGTGCTGCATATCTCAGGCCAGTTACTCAGCGCATGGTGTCTTTTGTCCCCGCACGTATCCGTTCAGCTGTAGGCAATGTAAGGTCAAGGCGATGTTTTGAGCACAGCTGCTACATACAACATTGATAGTAAAGTATTTCCCAGGGAGAAATCCATTGTTAAAGATACAATTTTCTCTGACTACACCTCAATCGATCAGACACCGACTGTGCAGCGAGGAGATAAAGGGGGCCGGTTCACCTTTCCACCACCACAACTCGCCATGAAAGCAGAAGTTCAAATAGACCAATACGAGGAAATGTGGCGACATGGGGGTTACAAAAAAACGAAAAAAGCAACATCCAAGATTCATATCTCTGTAGACAGAATTAATGGCAGGTCTGTTATTATTTTTCTTCATCTGTGAGACAGCGTCCTGATCAACATTGTGTCATCGGGTGTTATTATTAAAGAGCAAACATTAGTGTGGGAGTTGTATTTACAAGGCAAATAACCAAATGTTATTTGGCAAGCGCCCACGTCCTCAGCTATCAGACACACTAGCAGGCATGTGATTCAGAAATTACTCGTACTGTGCACACTGAAAAAAATATTCCACAATCTGACAGGAAAGATCACACCCCCTCTACATTATTTGGAGTGATTAAGTAATAGATAGGTATCACTTTAGAGCAGATCATTAAAGTCACTCACACTACCTGAATGTAATTAGATTGACAGCTTTTCCCTGTCTGAAGTTCTCAGTACGCCAGCCAATTACAGATTAAGAACATGTATCTACATTTATTGTTTACTGATGAGGCTTTATTTTACATAAAATATCGCCCACATACAGTATACATGTAACAATGTAGACCAAGACAAGTGAAGGACAGGACAGGTACCAGACGAGACCGAGTAAGAATGTGGTCAATTTCAAGATGGGACTGAGACATTGAAAAAGACCTACCTCAAGTATTACAACACGACCTGATGGTCAGTTCCTGTATGCATAGTTTTGAATTGGTGGGCTGAATGACGCTAGTGGACTTTCCTAAAGTCATGTGACTAATGGTATGTACAGTGTATTAATCACTGTGTAGTAAAACAATTCATATTTTTGCTGAAACGATTGTATTAATGTGACTATACTTTAACAGTTACCCTGAAGAATAGACATTTTCTTGCTGTTCTCTCATTTCATGATTTCTGAAGTATTCACTAATTTAAAGACTTGATGTATACTATATGATGGAATCCTGTAGGGAATTTATGGCCATGATTATATCACAGTTTTTGTTACTAGTCCCCTGGAGCATATTGGAATAATCTGTTACAATATAATTATTTGAGTTGATGTGACCGGGACCTGGAAAAGTGACAGACAATGGACAGATGGAATAACTAATGGCAAATGAGCAGTTCATTCCATTGAAGTTTTCGATCAAACTGACACTTGCCTATCATGTAATGATGACACTGAAGTTGGCAGGAGCTTGAGTGGTGTGACATTGCTGACTGTAATGCCACACAAAAGGCAGCACAATTCATAAATTGTCAATTGTCATAACAATCCCACGTTGGCTTAGAAGTGGATTAAGCCTCAAAACAGCCCGCAATCGGATACAAGAAAGAAACTGTTAATGCAAAGTAAATATTTTAGACTTTTGTCAATGTCATTTCAGACTTTTTGATACCTCCTGGGGCCTTTTTTGAGGAAACTGAATTCAATAACTAAACAGCAGAGTAACCCTATCTTTTGCTATACCTGTACAGTATGAGACATTGTAGTTACGTCAGGTCAATGAGATGACAGAACAGGTTGTCTGTTATGTACAGGAATGTGTTTTTGTCCCTCTGAGAGGAAACAAAGAGGTAATAGACTACCTCACTAGCCCAGTGAAATGCATCTATATAAATATCTGTGTACACACACACACACATGCAACACAACACACTACTTTTGCTTTGAAATTCCCTTCTTTCTATTGATGAACTGCTTGCGTTGTGTTTTTCTCTGCCTCTTCTTGTCCTGTTTCTGTGAAAGCACACACACAAGCACACAGACTATGCTCTGAAATGACAAATGCTCTGGATGAACTGAAGTCCTGTCCTGCCTCTAAACACCGTCTTAGTGTATGTATAACTGGGGCAGAAGGGGTGTCGTTTAAAAGGAAGTGGGACGTAGCTGGGTGGGCGGGTCCCTTGCATTTTCTGTTCCTGCTCTAAGCTCCACCCTGCAGCACCTCTGGCTCCTTCCGCTCCTCCTGTCACTCTCGCCATCGACTCTCTCTAACCAATCAGCAGTCAGATCTTCTACAGATGCTCCAACCACAGACAGGTATGAAACCTCTCAATAGGTTGATACACTCACCATGAGTTGAAAGCAGTACCTCGATCTGTTTGTGAACCAAGGAATTGAGTGTGTATGTCTTTGCCCAGCTTTTTTCAGTTTATCAAATGTCTTTATTGCATGCTCTCTATCTGTCTGATCATCTCTTTATATCTCTTAATTATTGCACTACCTATCTAAACTCCTCTCTACTGTCATTCATTCATTGCCATAATTGGCAGTAATTTATCTGCATTCTAATTTCCTGTAATCTGATTGAGCTAGAAACTTTTCTAGCCTTTTCTCCCTTCCCCCTTCCTAAACTAGGCAATAAAGGATCATAACCAGAGAGAAACTGCTTTCAACTCATTCTTTGAAGAGAATCAGAGCCTGTTTTCATCACTAGGCACTTTCAGATGCAGGATGAACTGATGAGTTTTTTTGCATGAGCTTTAAAAGTGGTGCCAACACTTAGTTCATTAGCAAACAGAGCAGTGGCTTATGGTGAGAATAAGCCAGCATGGACTGATTTATGAAGAACTTGCAAACCAAGCATTCTACCAGTGCTAATGACTGACAAAATTCCTATGATCAACTAACACACAAAAAGTGCCTATTGATGAAAAATATAAAATACTAAAATTAGTCTAACCTTTAAAGTATTGATCATTTTAAGGTAATCATAACGTTTTCATGCGTTGTTACCATTTTAGATGCTAATTTTACAATTCTTATATATTCATATTTTATATATATATATATATATATATATATATATATTCTCAATATACCCTGTGGAGTTTTATTGTACAGTATTTTATTTTTTTATTTTGTTTACATTTAACTTTTTTGCCCAAAATGCATATGTTGTATTGGGCCTATAAAACACGTCCAAGTTTGTACCTCAGAAAACATTTCAATGCTTTTAATTTGAATGCGCATTGTGTTTCATCTTCTTCCCCGCTATCATTGGTACACTGCTTCCTTTTTTAATTTATTACCATCACAAGCTGTTCAGAAATGTCAGTTATGTAAATCCCTGCTCAGCTGTTGCTGTGCAGCACCCCTAGTGGTGAAAAACTCCATAGGGTAGCTTTAATCTAACATTTATTCATGGCTACATACTACAGTTAAAGTGGGCAGTGACTCACAGCTTAAAAGCTAAAAGTGCATGGCTTTGTTTAACTCTGCTGCAACAACCAGCTCACTAATAACTTCTATTACTGATGTGTTGATGCACACATGCACACACAAATACACACTGACCATGCAGAAGGACATGCTGTGTTCATGTACAAGAGGAACGCCTCAGTACCTCCACCTCCTCAATGTGTATTTACTCAATTCCTCTTTGTCTATGCAGTGTGTTTGTGTGTTCTTGATTTGGCTACTTTTGTGCATGAGTCTTATGAACACATGTGTATTAATTCTGTAAGCCCGTCTGGTTGATTATTTTTCCCTTTTTCTTTTGGAGGAGGGCCATTTATCTGCTCATGTGTACAGTGATCAACAAGGGCAAACGTGCTTCAACTTGAGAAAAACAAAGGCCAATAGGAAAAAAATGAAAACATTAAGAAAACCTGTTCATCAATTAGCACCACATGCACAGCATTTAGGAAATGCGCTGCAAATACACACAACGCAAACAACCCAATACATGAACATGCTTCCATGAAGAAAAGCGTGTATATATGGAAGCAATGCAAATTCCAAATCAAACAAATGCCAGCAACAAATGCATCACATTTAGTCGCTACAACAGATGCGCTTCAGGCCTTTAAGGGGAGCACCGACTGCACGAACCAGGACTTCATTTGTTGTGTGGCTCATGGTGACGTTTCGTAAATGTATTTCAGTACATTTAATGACGGTACACTTGATATGTTGCCACATTAAACTGCTGTGAAATGTTCTAATGCTTGATGATACTCCAAACAGAATCTCTCAGTCCTGCTGTGTGTTTAGCTCCACTGTTAGCTATTAGCTCTGTTAGCATTTAGTTCCCTTACACAGGCTCAATTCTGCCGCTGTCCAGCTGCTAAAAGCGAGCTAGCATGCGGTGCCCTCTTGGTTTAACTAGAATAACATCTTTGCATGGTCCTGCCAGCAAGATGCGTGTATGTTAGGGGACAACTGGATTCTTCTTAGGTCTCACATTGAGTCACACACAATGAGTAGCTAGCCACTGATTGTAACTAGTGCTGACACAGAGATGTTGAGAGGGATAACTATGGTAACGGCATAAGAAGATAAGCTCCGTTGTAGTCAGAATGGTCTATAATAGTCAGTTCAGTTTGTCACAATCTGTTTGTCCGAAGCACATTTTCTGCTCGGCTCCCCTGATTGGACTTCAAAGAGACCTCCGATCAAACTATTTAAAATGAATATCGGCCAATCAATCACAGCTCTCCTAAATGTATTTAGTCTCTCACTACCAAATGTCAACATCAGCCACACAGCATGGGTTCTGCTAACAAAATTAAGTCCTGGTTCTTACAGTCTGTGGAGGGCACTCCGCCTAGAGGCCGGGATGTGTTTTTTGGTAACACTTGACTTTGCATCATTTCTATATTTGCAAGTTTTTCTAAACTGTTCTAAATGCTTGTGTTGGGATATTACACTGTGCACCCCCATGTGTTGACAAATTGATGAAGATGTTTGTTTAATTTTCTTGACTTTTGTCTGTTTGCATGTATCGTCTGAAGTTGCAGCACATTTGTCATTTTCAACAACCGTTCATATGCTTGGAAAAAAAATATCGTTTTAAAGCCTGTTAAAACTTCGCTGATGTCTCTTCTACAGAACCGCATGCACGAGTCTCTGAAGCTGTTTGACTCCATCTGTAACAACAAGTGGTTTAATGACACCTCCATCATCCTCTTCCTGAACAAGAAGGACATTTTTGAAAACAAGATCACTAAGTCACCACTGGCCATCTGCTTTCCCGAGTACACAGGTACATGTCCATACATCCAAGTACAAGTCCACATAGTCCAAGACAAGTTCATACTGTATAAAGTACTGTATAATGGTATAGACACTCGGAGGCACTGTGGCTGCTGTTAATGATCATTTAAGGAGTACAAAAGAAAAAAATAATAATTTTAAGGCTATGTTGAATTAACGGACACAAACCAGCTGGCTTAATCTTAGGCTAAGATGTAAGATAAATAAAGTGTATACCCAAGACTTCAGCTGTCTGTTAAAAGTACTACTTCTCTTAATCAAGTGTCCAAAAAGTTGTCCTACAAAAGACGAAAAACAGACAGAATGGGAAATATAAGATCGAAGGCAAAAGAAAAAGAGTAGACCGGCTCAGATTGTGGAACAAAACAAAGATGAGTCAGAGAAGTAAAAGAGTGTGCTAGATGCAAGAGAATATGAGAGATACTGTAAGACAACACAGGGGGAAGCAACTGAATATGAGAGAGACGGAGAGAGCAGTGTGTGAGGAAATTGGAAAAAGAATAGACAAAGCCTGAGTGTGGGAAAACAAGATGGAGAGAGACCAAAACTGTGAGACTGTGAGAAAGAGAGAATTAGGATTCCAAACCTGTTTCCTCTCCTCTTCTTCCCCTCTCTTCATCCTTTTACATGGCCAGACCTCGGGCCTATTCTGATGACACCGCCGCTGAATGAGACTGACGAATCACAGGGCTGCTGATGGCTGAGAGCCAGAGAGAGACGTTAGTGACACTCTGAGCAAAAAATTACTCCAGTCACTGAGATCTGACTCACCCCAAACTCATTATAACAAATTAAAGCTCTCGATTAAACCCAGTGCATGCAAAATGCTTATGTTACAAGCAGAACTAACGCTCACTGTTGATAATGGACTAAAATGAATCAATGTACAATATGAACAATGATTCCATCCTTTTGGCTCTAGGACCTCAAATCTGTCACGCTATTGTATAAAGACTATGATACACTGGCAACAGAGACAAAACTGGCAGACCTTTTCCAACAAAAGCCAGACATAACATTTTCCATTAGATTCCCTTTGTAAGCCCCAAATTACCTTTTTATTTTGGCTGAAAAAGGCGTCAATGTATCATATTTCTTCCAGCTCGGCCAGCAGTAAGCTCAGCCCTCTGTACACCTCAGCAAAATGTGTGCTGAGCTAGAAAGTCAAAGGTCGTGTTTTTTAGAAAAATATCAGAAAATAGTGCTGATATGGAAAATATTGGATAGCACACTGATATAAAGGCTTGGATAACGACAGCTTTTACGTCTTTATCTCACTCCAACTGTAAGTCATTTCTCTGTGTGTGTCTCTCCTCAGGTCCAGACACTTACTTGGAGGGGATAGGCTACATTAAGTGTCAGTACGAGTGCAAGAACAAGTCGCCCAACAAAGAGGTCTACTCCCATGTGACCTGCGCCACCGACACCAACAACATCCAGTTTGTGTTTGATGCTGTCACTGATGTCATTATAGCTAATAACCTGCGGGGGTGTGGCCTGTATTGATGACTCTGGTCGATGTTAGCCAACGGATGAAGGATGCTTGTCTTGTGTTTACCTTTGCTTGCTACCACATGGGTTAAGTGGCCCATATTGGTGATGTCATCACTCACGTGTGAGGCATGGCCTGTGTTCATGCTGTCTCCATTATGCTTTGCTGTAAGACTGGCCATTGGTCCAACGTGACTCTTAGTTAATGTATTGGTTGGTCGAGTGGCTGCTTGGTTGGTGGTCTCATTTGCTGGTTGAGACTTCTTTAATATATTTGTCTCTTTTTTACCTCGCCCCGTACTTTGTAGGACCCCCACACATGTTCGTACATACAGTAGTACTATGTTACTAGACTGATTGCATATTCAATCAAGTGCCTCCATCTTGGGGGATCATCAGCATTCTCCAAAGCTGGTATAACAGCGATCACTTCTCGATGATGGAGTATTTCTAATTATTGTAATTTAATTTTGAGTTGTCATTCATCAATTTAGAACTGAAATCCCAGTCACACTTAGTTTACGCCACACCGATGTCCTCCAGACTCACCATCATGTGCGCAAAATATTAAACGGTTGACAAGATCATGTTCAGCCAACTAAGAAGAAGCAATGAAACAGTATTTATGGATTTTACCTTAATTATTTTGATATGTTGTATACATCGTTCTGTTTTAATTTCTGATGACACTCACTCTGATAGATGCGATGTGCTTCATAGTGTCTGACTACACTGTTGCACTAAGCCACGCTCTGTTAATTATGGAGCTTCAGTTACCCTTAATGTGCCAATGAATAAGACATTATGAACTGAATCATCATATAAATAAATACAGAAAAAACCCAATGATTGTAAAATAGCTCACCATCATTATGAAGTGTGTGTGTTATTTTCACAGTAATTAATATCACAGCAGCTGCTGAGCCTAATAAGAGGCTTAGATCTGTTTAATGTGAGAGAGGTCAGCAGAATGATAGCAGTAACACTGACTTTACAAACTGTCACTGACATTTGCTTTAAAGAATAGAAATGAACCGTGATGGAATGTCAAAATAAGAATATATAAGAAGCTTTAATTATGTATAAGATAATTTCAGATGTTATTAGTTTGTATATTTTTCTGTACTTTTTTATAATGATGATTGATTATTTAGTGACAATAATATGTCTCATTATGAAAATGTCTTATTCATCAAATTGAATATTGCCCATTTTGTAGTTCCATATCAAACAGTTACTTAACACAGTGATTCAACAAGTTCTGTAGGACAGATTAATAAACCAGAGTCTGTTCATCTCGTCCTGTCCTCCCCAAAGAAACACACAGACTCTGAACAGGCTCACACCAGCTTCAGTAAAGCGAAGCCTCGCTCACTGAAACCCTGTGGGAGGAGAGAGATTATCAGAGTGGACTGTTCACAATATTAAATGTAATGAGACCAAAGGTTATCCCACTTATCAAACATTTTTCTGTTGACACATGTCTTTTCTTTTTTCTTTACTACAATGCGAATTTCACAGAACTTATGTCGACTACTTCAGCAATCATATCCAGCTGAATCCCCCTATGTGTATGATTTGAACAGTTCTGATTTTTATTTTTTATTATTTTGAAAATTATTCAAAGAATTATTTATTTTATATTTTTGGTGTCCATTCACTCAAGCATAGACGTGGTCGTTGGCAGTTCGGTCATTTCGTTGAATATTAGTGTGTTTTACAGTAATTATCATTTTGTTGAAGACAACCCAGCAGGACTTCATACAGCAGAACTGAATGTGTTTCGACAGCATCATTATCACGAAGCCGTGGTGTTTTGGCCTTGAGATCATTTCATTTGGGGGTAAATTTGTTTTTGGTCCCTGTGGAGGAATGTAATCAAAATTGTGCTTTGATCAAATTTAGAGGAGGTATACGGTATGATTTCTTGTTTTCTCAAATGTGTTGCTTATATTTAAATGTATGGTCTTTCAGTCGTTATTTTTGCTATTTATTCTGCTATCTTTCTTCATCCCTGTGGATGTCACCCCTGGTCATATTTTAGGATTGATTTTCTCATGTTGCGGAGTGCATGGGTCCACTCTTTAAAATCACTATAAAAATGAGCTATAAGAGGTAGTGTGCTGACTCAACTGCACATTCCCAGAGTATGCTTCAAAGGAAGCATTGATTTTATGGGGCCCTGGGGACGAATCCATTGTGTTGGGCTGCACAGTGTAATATCCCTATTGTCCACCACTCTGGCTTAATAAGCCAAGGGTGAGCTTTGAAAGATTGTGTGCTGGTGAGTACATATGTTCCTCTGGGACTAGTGTGTCAACCATGTTTTAGCCCTGATGTTTTTGCTCTCTGCTGAGCGACTCGTCCCAGAGCTGCTGTGGGATTGAGGTTTGATGTAGTGAGCGGCTTCGGTGAAATGAAAAGTGATGTGCGCGATCTGTGGGAAGTGCTCCAGTTTGGTCCTCGATGTGTAAGCCGAAGAGATTTGTATGATGCCAGCAAAATATCATCGGCTTTGTCCCTTCTCTCTTTATAAGCAACAGTTTACATCCCCACATAGAAACTGAGCTTTGTTTGTCTGACTGAGCTGAGTGTGTTTGCAAGCGTTACTGTTGTGAGTGCTCCCTGGCAAACAGAGGCGCAGCGCTTCTTTATTTATTTATGAGCAGGGCATTTATATATTCCACTCTTCCCTCGACTCTCGAACAGCGACGGCGTGTCTCCACACTCCGCTCAAGCTGACATTTTGGAGAGAGAGAAAAAAAAAAAAGCAGGTGGATGACGTCATCGGCTCCTCCTATCACATCTGTGCCAACTTTTCCCAATTAGAGACCGAGAGCTGCCTACGGCTGCTGATCAGCCTGCTCAGTGTGTGTGTGTGTGTGTGTGTGTGTGTGTGTCTGTTTGTGTGCACACATTTGTCTGTATCTGTGTATCCCCTGTGTGTTCTGCTTCTCCCCATTATATAGAGTTACCTGCATGTGTGTCTGTTGATTGTACAGGAAAGGTCATTGTGTGTGTGTGTGTGTGTGTGTGTGTGTGTGTGTGTGTGTGTGTGTGTGTGTGTGTGTGTGTGTGTGTG
>CAEMYA010000008.1:313460-342560 GCA_903131615.1 Diplodus sargus
AGATAACATCAGCCCATGGGTGTTGTGGTACAGTCAGTAACTGTGGATTAATTACCCAGAAGGCATCTGTCTACCCTTTCCACACACACACACACACACGCACACATGTACACACACAAACTTAAGGCAAAAACACACCCGTAGGACTTGTCACAACACCTTGCTTTCTGGTGCCATATAATACCACTGTATGGAGCTGAACAGCCTCACATGATTTTGGTTCTTTTGCCAAATGAAGCCAGCTGCTGAATGCTTTTAGTTTATGATCGTGTCATCTGGCATAATACACCCATGACATGATGTGAGAGTAAAGTGATCTTACTGCATCAGCTCTGTGATTGTTGGTTTCAGGAGGTGCATCGCCGACGGTGACATAATTTGAAGTGTACATAAAACATCAGAAGCATTCGTGCTGGGGTGATGTGAAAAGAAGTCCACATAAAAGAATTCTATTAATTCACTTCTTGACGTCAGTGTGAATAGAAGCTGCCCTGCTTTTTTAGAATACCTATCAAAGTGCCTACGTGTCCAGTTTTGTTTTGTAATTTGCATAAAAGCCAAATATTTCAAAGAAATGTATTTGATGACGAGCTGTTCTAATTGTGACTTGTGGACTAGAACAGAATCATGCCTTGGCACAATAACATTAAAGATTCTTCTGTTCACCTGCACGCCCTGTAAAATTGTCATAACAAGTTTAATTGTCTGTATGAGGTATATTTTAGCATCCTCCTCACTTGAAGCAGGGCGGCGCGCCGGTGGAGACATTTTTGTTTTTAATTAAACGAAGACAGCCCTCTCCTCTTTTGATACATTTGTGCCTTTATTTTTGTGCCTGAAAGCCCGAGGAGCAGCCAACAGTAGACATGAGCTGTGGAACATGGGCTGGTGAAATTTCCCTCCCTAATGAGTTAACAAGCTCCAATTCACACTCAGATGAAAGGAAATGCCTACATTTATGTTTACCCTCAGGGTGGTAATGGCAACATACTGTTCGAGCTTTGTCTTCCAACTTCCTTCATGCCCGTGTTAACCTCGGGCAGCACAGACCGGGATGTATCCAAGATTCAGTTGTGTGGCTTCATCAGGGCATACTTAATCAGTCAGAGTTTAAAAGTGGATTATCCCTCAATTTATTCATAACAAGTAACAACACTTGAATGTATCACTACATTAGCAGGGGACTGAATTTAAAGGACCATAGCTGTGTTTTTTGCACATTTACATCATATGCAAATCACATATAGTCTACTTACTGTGTAGGGTAATGCAGCTCCTGGCACAGATTGATTTTGTATCTATTACATCATCACACTAAAATATTGCAACTATAGCAACACAGACGTGGTAATGGTGATCTCAAGCAAATAACAAAGCTTTGCAAGTTGAATGAAAAGAAGTGGAAGTAAGCAGTGACAGGTTGATGAGGTTATAAAGCCGCAGAGTGCAACGTTTTTCCATTGGAGGGCCAAAACTAAAACTTAATGAGGTCAGTGGGCCAAAAGCAATCACCTTCTGCATTGTGTCGTTATGATGCAGAAATGGTACGACGATCCAAAGTTCCCTCAAATGGCTGACTTCCTGCACAGTGTCGCTCTCCTGCAATATGTAGATCATGAATAATTATTAGAAATTGGAGATCCTACATAGTTAAACAACATTTTCCTTGAAATAATTGAAATTAAACATCTGGTTAGCCAAGTCAAACCTTGTGGCAGGCCATATCAGGCAGCCCTGTTCTAGTGACTTGGTGACATTTGGACAACTTGTAGGACTGCTTAGAAAACTACCCCTTTACGCCAGCCAAGGCCAAAGAATCTGTAAAGGGGGTAAAAATAAGCTTTCCTTGCACACTACCTAGCTGTCTAGCTCCATTGCAAACAGGACAATTCAAAAGACATATTTTTATACCATCAACTTTGTATCTCCTTTTTTTGTTGTTGTTAGGTTATTGGGTGGAGCAGTTAATATTCCAACAGAAGAGGTTAACCACGACACAGTAGCTTCCTCCATATGAGTTTCATTCCCTTAAAGGTCAGCACTGTCAAGACAGCTTGTTATTGGTCAAAGGCTCCAGTTCGTGTGTTCACCAGACTTTAGACTAAAACACTCCTGCGAGCTAGTCCACTTATTGTGGTGACCCCATCCAAATGAATTGATATTTCTGTAAAACATGCCTTTATACATCTAAAACACACACTGCAAAAACAGTGTAGTGTATGGGATGTGTATTAAAAGGACACAAAAGATTTCCACTGTGTAAAATTGAAAGCTTTGACTTTTTCTTTAAGATGGTACCAGCACAGTGGGGGAAAAAGTGTGTCTCGCATCACACGGGACCAGTTAGTTTCCCCTCTCGTGTATTATACTTACATTTGTCCTCATTAGTACGTGACAGGCTTCAGGCTTCCTCTGAGTGGAACTACCAGCAGAAATGTGTGTGTATGTGTGCATGTGTGTATGTGTGCGTTTTTCACAACCTGTCCTTACTCCTGATGACCTGCCAATAAACCCCAGACAACCAGAGCAAAATGACAGCAGCAGGCGAGGCAGAGAGGATAGTGGGTAACGAAGTTTATGTGCTGCTTCAGCCCCAGCAATAAATAATGGACTCCTTAAGGCTGCAGTGAAGGAGAGATTTGTGGGTTAAATAGTCTGAGGCTATGGTATGGTATGGTTATGGCCAAAAGTGGGGATTTTTTTGTCTGCGTGTGTGTGTCTGGCTCTGATTTGAATAATACAATCAGTGGTTCATTCAGGTAACAAAGGTTCTAGTTCATGTGGCAGCAGGTGGCGGCACAAAAGAAATGTTTGCACCTTGTGTCATGTAGCATAAACAATTTCCCACAGTGGCAGCCGAACGAAGAAGCATTCTGACTGAAGTTTGATCCTGGAGTTTAGTGCCAAATGATGTTTGCCAAGCACAATCAAAACCAGCTTCTGTGGTGTCTTTTTCGCTGACCTATTTATGCTTCAGATTTGGAAAGTAGAGTTTTGCCTGTAAATGCTTTCTGGTGGTCTTATAACATGTTCACTTCCCACTCAACCTTGCCTATTGATGAAATGAGCACGAAATGAGCGCTGGACCGAGTGAGGATTCAGAAAGCTGCAGGGAGCTGATGAACTCTGTAGAATTAAGGAGGTATAGTGTAAAGTGTTAAATGTCCCCGCGCTCTTCATGCTCTCAACCATCAACTGCTGCAATGTTTTCAGGCTTTGATCGTCTGCCGATGCCAATCAAGGCCCGACTAATACTGTACAGATCACCTACAGCAAAATCTGCAGAGCTGTTTTGTATGCATTTGCTTGTACAGTACATGTGTATGAGTGTGCGTGTATGTGTGTTGTATTTTACTGAGCACTGTAAGTAAAATATGTCTGCTGTATCTCCCTCACTGCTGTGATAATTTATTGAAAGTTGTATTTATACAAGACAAATGATAATAAAGCACCACATGAGTAACTTGAGTTGTGTGATTATTTTCTCCCGATCCAGTTATTTTGCGTCTGTTGTATGTGTTTGTGTATATTTGCAGGATATATAATAAATGAGGATGTTTGTAAATGGGTTCATATTTTCTGTGTGAGTTTCGTGAGCACGCCCACTCTGTAAACTAACACTAGCTACTGGATGTGGGTGTGAGACGAGGAAATCACTGCGTAATATGCATTCAGAGTGTTGCATTTAATTAAACTGAAGATGAACGAGCAATAATTGTGCAGAACAAGTGTTGTTCCCCTTGATGTCTTTATTTCCCCTTTTTTTTCTTTTCTCTTTATTTTACCTAAGTTTTAATAATAGATAATAGATATTTCTTTCTCAGAAAGACTTTTGTCTCATTTGTGTCGTGTTTGAACTCTGGTCTGTTCATAACAATGAAAGTGTTTCCTCAGTCTGGTCCCGGTGCAAAGGTCATAGATTGGTGGTAACTTTACCTTTCCCCTTCTCTCCTCCTCTCTCTCCATCATCGCCCACTCACTTTTTCTCCCTTTCCCTTTTCTCTCCTCTGCCTTTTCATTTTCCCCTCTCTCCTCATCTCATTCTCCCTCCTTCTAATCCTCCTCTCTTCCTTTCACCTGTCCCCTTAATCTCCTCTAATCCCACCCATCTTTTTTCCTCCTCATCGTCTGATTTATTTTCTCATCTCTCCCATCCATTTCTTTCTCCCCTCTCTCATCTCTTTTCCTCCTCCACAGAATCGCATGCACGAGTCTCTGATGCTGTTCGATTCGATCTGCAACAACAAGTTCTTCATCGACACTTCCATCATCCTCTTCCTCAACAAGAAGGATCTGTTCGCAGAGAAGATCAAGAAGTCTGCACTCAGCATCTGCTTCCCAGAATACACAGGTAGGAAACGAAATAGGCAAATTGAGTGTGGAGGTGAGAAATGGCACATCTCCAAACACGTAAGCAGCAACAACACTTGACAGGTGCAAAACATTGATTTCTCCGAGAACACAAAAAGATGTGAACCAGTGAAACTGAATCCAATTACACAGGACGGGAATGGAGATCCTGATGTATCATAAATTGTTTGGCAGATTCGCTAGGATTTAAAATGAGAAAAGTGTGTCCTAAACACGGCTAAACCATTTTAACTTCACCCACATTGCTGAGGAAGAGGTTCACAGGGCTGCTCATCTGCAGCCTCGTGAAAAATAGAATGACCATTAAAGCTGTGGTTGGTCAGGTTGCAGAAACCAGATAGAGCAAGCTAAATTTCATAAGTAACCAATGGGAAAAAAATCCCTTCTACCTCCAGAGCCACTCCTCCAAAACACATGATTACACTGACACAGAATGCACTGTAGCTGTCACTGGCCAGTGGGGAGATGAGTAAGCGGGTAGTTTGCTACATTTAACAAGCTCAATTAGCTTTTTAAATCTAATAAATACATAATAAACAACTGTTAAGTGCCATAACCAGATAAACACAAGAAAAATAGCCACCAAGAACGTTCCTCAGTCTGAAAATTATACCCAACAGTTTGCACTTTGCCATAAGTCAGAACCACCTAACCAATAAAAAAAACAAGCAGTCAGACTCAGGACCAAACTTTGAGAAAGGCTGCTTTAGGTATGTGCTTTGTGCCAAGTGGTTTAGCCACTGCACTAGTCTGTTGCTGTCACACTTGATTGGTTCTTTGGCTCAGGGGCAGTGTGCTTTGTGCTACTGAGTTAGCTACTGTACTGAACGACAAGCCCATTGGCTTTGTACTGTACACAGGCCTGTCGTCATGGCTAACTGTATCCAACTGCCTCATGTCTCACTCACATGTAAAAAAAAAAACCACCTACCATATTATCAATCGTAATGGATGTTAACACCGAACATGGCTGTTGTTGGTACTCACCAATGTCAAGCTAGCACATTGGTTTTGAGAAATTTTGGCTGAACTACCTTTGCCATTCGTGTGTGACAGGCCGTGGAACTTCTGTGTCTTGCTGGAAGCTGCTTGTAAGTTTCTGTCAGCAGACTTTCTAAATGTTAGCTGATGTTGCTCTCAAAGGACTGAGACGAGGCACTCGAGAACATGTATAGTCACATCCTTTGGACTGTCGCAGCCTGAGTCCTTCACAAAGAAATCCACCGTCCAGCAGCTTTACAGAACTTCCACCGCAGGCAGAGAAACGGGAGAGGTCTCATTTTTCATGTCGCATTAAAACCCGCTCACATACGGCCAATAAAAAGGTGATGAATACGTGTACATCTCTACAAATTCTTACATAGTTTGTTTACTAGATTTCCTACAAACATAACAGAGCTTCTAGAGTCACCAACCAGTCCTATCTTTGAGTACAAGTCAGTCTTGAAAATGTATCTTGAGTACAGTTTTTACGTTGGAAAATACACTTATTTGCTGTCATTAGATGGGGAGGTTATCTCTCACGCCTGTATGTTAAATATGTAGCTGGAACAAGCAGCCATTCAGGTATCCTTAGCATGAAGACTGGAACTGGGGGGGGGGGGCAGCTACTGGTTCCATCTAAAGGTAATAAAGTCGGGCTATGAGCAATTCTAAAGCTCACTGATTTACAAGTTCAATCTTATCTGCTTAATTGGTGCACAAACATAAGTGGAAATATGTCAAGTTGAAAAAAAAAGCACATAAACCCCTGTAGAGTATGAAATTTACATTTCTAGGCTTGGCCCATAATTAATGGGCTGTAATGGTGCTTGTAGACAGGTTTTGAACAGAACCAGGCTTGCTGTTTCTCCGTGTCTGTTTTTTTTATGCTAAGCTACGCTAAACAGCTGCTTGCTGAAGCTTAAAATTTCCTGACAGACATGAGAGTGGTATCAATCCTTCACATCTTAACACATTTCCCAAACTTACAAACTATCCTTTACCTTAAGATATGTTGTAAAAGTGCCTGACAGCCTTTATGAAGCTGGAGCTGAGCTGATACTATATGAGGGAGGGCTAAAGAGAGTTTAAAAAGAGCTGATCTAAAAGTCTGAATGACTGCCAGCCGTCTGATCTTGATTTGATTCCCAGAAGTGAAATAGCTTTCTGAAATCCCTCCCGTGTTTCTGGCCACTGATTAATCGTTGCCTGATGCAGCAGATTAGTTAGTTTGTTCTGCATTGTACCTCCTGAGCTGCGAGCACCAACCTTGACATTTACTGTCACTGAACCGTAAAACATTTGGAGAAATGCGGCCCTTTAAATCAAAGCAGCTGTTTACAGTGTCGAGGCGGGTTTGAATTATCAGGTGTCAGCAGGAGGGAAACAAAATAACCAAATGTTTGATGTTGCCCATTTGAAGAAGTGCGTAACCTTGGATAGAATAGACCAATATACATGAAGATTTACTTCACCGCGTTTAAATGGATAGCAGTGAAGGAGTCAGTGATGAATGAAGGAGAGAGGGCAGCAGGCTGAAATTAAAGCTGTGAGGAGGAGAACAGGAGACGGATCTCTTCATGTGGAGGTGAGAGTCAGATGTAGTCGCTGCAGTGAGAAGGAAGGGTCAGGAGGAGTCAAAGAGCAGGAGACAGTCACACTTGGTCGGCCACGAAGAGAGGAGAGAGGTGATTGCAAGTGAGCCGTCTCCCTCTGCCTTCACACAAACGCAGCCCTGCCAGTCCATCCTATTCATTTCTGTCTCTCAGGCTTTCTGCTAACTGCCCTGGTAATCACAGTAAGCCTGTCTGACATGTTGCAGCTCTTTCCTGCTCCCCTGTCACATCCTCTGCTACCTTCCCCCGCGAGAAGCCTCTTAGAATAGCATACTCTTTTTAAAACCCTCACTTCTTGTTCTGTGCAACAAAATTAACCTGGGAAAACGTTAACGACCATGCATGAATAAGAGTTTCACAAGTAAAGAACAAGGAGGAAAATAATCTTGAGGCAGAAAATGTATAACTTTTCCGCTACACCCCCCCTCCTCAACACTGGAGCACCCTCCACTGAGTTCACTCTTGTTTTACCTCAGCTTCTGTCACTCTCCTTCTTCACTTTGTTTGCCTCCTCCATCAGCGGGGTTCTCTTTCTGTTGCAGTGTAGTTTCCACAGTTATTTCAGTTGTTCTACCATTACCTGTACAAAGCTGTCCAAGGAGCTTAAAAAAGAAGGAAGGGTCATTACGTTACTGAATTTTGCTTTGATGCCAGACCGTGGTGTCAGCTGCATTGAAGTCTATGAGAGATGCACGGAGTAACGCACTTATAACACACAGAAAGTAGGTTTCTATCAACGCATTGTTCACAGTGTAATTGCAGTGTCATCAGTGGTATTTGGTCTAACCTGCCCTGTTCAGTCACCATATTAATAGCTTTGTCAATCATTTGAAGAGAGTAAAAAAGTGTTTAAACTCCTCTCTACAGTGTGCTCTTTTATTTTCTGGGGGCATTTCTTCTTCACAAGTCATATGAGGGTGATATGTTGTGCTTCAGCGTGTTTCTCAATGCATCTCCTATTGACCCCTTAGACAGCCGTCACCACAGTCAGACACCAAAGCAAGATTCTGTGATGTAATGACCCTTCCTCCTTTTTTAGGTTCCTTGTACCAGGGAACACAATGCCTCTTCCTGTTTTGGTTGCACAATAGCAGATGTGCTTCCTTTGTGCTGTAATTCACTCTTTGTTTTTTGGGAAAAAACCCAACCCGGGTGGCATGCCAGATTGCACAATAAAAGAATGGTTTATAGGGAACCAATCTTGCGGATGGTGTTGTTCTACTGCAGCTATCACACGGCGTAGACAGTATTTATTTTAGAATGAGAGCTGTGTATTGTAAGTTTAAGATACAATAATCAGCACAACACAAGACTGGAACAAAACTGCAGGTTAGTTCTCTATTGTAGGACATAAAACTATACAAACTAAGGAGTAATAGGTCACAAAAATAAACTCTTTATGATGGAGGATGAATTTAGGAGTCTCTCGCTCCACAGGCTGGCGTTACGGCAGCAGATACTTCTGCATCTTTTGCCGGACAGCATCAGGGTGAACTGGGGCCGGGGTTTACATGGATCTCATTGGGATCCCTCATTTAACAAGTGTATTGTATAAATGCATCATGTGCTTCTCTCTCCAGGACCCAATACCTACGATGACGCAGCAGCCTACATCCAAGCACAGTTCGAGAGCAAGAACCGCTCTCCAAATAAGGAAATCTACTGTCACATGACCTGCGCCACGGATACAGGAAACATCCAGGTGGTGTTCGACGCCGTGACCGACATCATCATCGCCAACAACCTCCGAGGGTGTGGCTTGTACTGAGCCCGCCCACACAACCCTGTAATGTCCTCCCCCCCCTTCTGTCCCCTCTTCCCCCTCACCCTCCCTGGCTTCCTCCTCCTCCTCCCCCCCACCCCATTCCTGTTCCTTTGACACTGCTGTGGAAATGATGACGGTGATGATGACGGTGATGATTCTGCTGATTATTTAAAGAAAAAAGAAAGAAAAATGCAACTAGGTACATATTAATAATGAGGATAATTTAAAAAAAAAAAAATAGGCATACGTATATATAAATATATATATATATAATGTTTTTAGTTCTTGTCTCTTCTCTTCCTGCTTCGACTTCTCCTCCTGACGTCCTTTGGCCTGCTGCCAAGCAAACAAATTTGTTTAAGTGGAAAACACGAAAACCCTGCAGCCGTGAAAACTTCTTGAACAAAGTCAATGAAAGCCTCTGTTCCCTGTTCTCTTCTTCTTTTTCTTTCTCAGCTGTGTCTTTTTCGTTGTTAACAAATTCAAATCCTGAAAGTTTTTTGCAGATTTTTTTGTATCATTACTATGAATATGACTGCTGGTTTATTTTTGTTGATCGTGTGTATATTTATTACATGAGTATCAGTCTGTACACTGATTTTTATTCACATTTTGCCTCACCTTGACACCTTTATTTGTGTATGATTTTATTTTGTTTGTGTTTTTTTTTGTCATAGTAGTGATGATGTAATAAAACTTTTTGTGAAAATGTCGATAGCACCTAAAAAACACCAGGCAGGTTTGAGATAAACCCTTAAAACAAAAACTCTAAAGACCTGCAGAAACTGACAACACTGATTTTAACTTTAGTCTTTTGTTTACATTAGTCAAGACATTTTTAAGATGTTTGTTGTCAATTTCCTTTTTCTTTTCTTTTTTTAGAGTAACTTGTATCCTTTACTCCCCACAATTAGTTTTTTTTATCGACAGGAAGTGAGGCTTCCCGTCTCCCTAACCTGGCCTTAGCCATTAGCCAACCACAGGTCATGGCCGAGCCTGAGAGCCAATAGGAAATGTGCTAAAATGTCCCATCAGTGCCATGTAACAGAGGTACTGTACTGTAGATAGCTATGCTTAGAAGCAAGTACACAACGTTATAACTCTACCCTCCTCACTGTTATAACCTCTAGACCTACTAACATTCTCCCTGTAAGGAAACTCACTCCTGGTTTGATAACGGTTGATAGTTTATTAATTTATTTATTGATTGATCACCTGTCCTACACATCTCTCTCTCTCTCTCTCTCTCTCTCTCTCTCTCTCTCTCTTCATTTACACACCACCATCATGCCTTTACCTCTCACACCTCCATCCTCCCTTTTTTCTCTTTTTGCACGGTGCCCTGCCGTCCTGATTTTCAGCACCACAGGGGCCCGTCCCTTCTTTCCCGCCCATCTCTTCCCACCCTCCTCCTCCTCCTCTTCCTCCTCCTCTTCCTCCTCCTCCTCCTCCTCCTCCTCCTCCTCCTCCTCCTCCTCTCCTCTTCCACCTAACGACCTGACACAGATAGCATGAGATACTCAAGCCTTTGTATAAAGAGACAAGTTAATTAATAAAACTTAATAAAAAAAAGTGCTTCACATAGATACTGTTGACATAATAACTTTTGAAAAAAAATCCTTTTCATAAAAATCGCAAAAGATGATTAAAAATACAGAAAAAAATACAGAAAAAAAACTCTGACAAGACGGATAGCAGTGACAGCAGAAGAGATGATTGGCTCCTGAATGGGACGGGGTGGGGTTTGACGAAAATACAAGTCGAAAAAAGTTTCAAAGGGTTGAAAGGTCATATGGGGGGGGGTTTGGAAGAAGAAGTGTAGATTTTGGGATTCTTACAGTGACGAGTAGAATTCAAACCGTCAAAAAAAGGACAAAAAATCTACGCCTGTAAGTACAATAATGAGTACAACCAATGAAACGTGGGTATTACAACAGCGACCAAGGCGACCCTATAACATTCTCAAAAGATAATCTTTCTTGTGCTTTGTAGCTACAAAACATTTTCTTTTTCTCTATATCTCCCCTTTTTTAAAAATAAAAAGATGTTTTGCAAAAGGGTTCCAGTTTGGCAGCGAGCTGATCTGGAACCACGACGATCTCAGACTGACCCCGTGTTGTTGTAATGCTCTGAACTGTGGCCCGACCCCCTCTCCTTTTACCGTTTTGCCTGTTTCCCTGCATTAGAACAGTGTCCTCACTTTAGCCTGACTCAGAACGATTAAATATAATATTATAACAGTATCTATTTTTTATTATTTCAGAAAATAAAAAAAGACAAACCACGTTTTTTGGGGAGAGCACGTTTCTCGCTGCGTCTGCTAGTTAGAGACGCGCATGTTCACACATCGACGCTGTATAAAGTCATGCTCCTTTCTTCTTCTTCTTCTTCCTCTGTCTCTTTTCAGTTCGACACACAACTTCCAGGTCTACAATGAAAAGCACAGTTCTCACGTCTCACACACACACACGTTTTTCGCACTCACACACATACACACACAATAAGTAGATTTGGAGATTTGATATCTATTCATACCTAATCTATGTTACCCCTCATCGATCTATCCATCCATCTATCTATATAGACCTCTCTTTCTTGCTCTCTTTATTTCTAGTTTTTAAAAGAGAAAACAACTGTGTATAATGACATGATATACCTGTTTCTTTGGCATTCTGTTCCTGTTGCCATCATTAATTTTATTTTATTATTTTGTTTTTACCTCCTCTACGTTCTGTTCTATACCCAGTGAATGCTTTTTTCTGTGCAGCTTTTTTTCTTTCTCTCTCTCTCTTTCTCTCTCCCTCTACTCCTCTTTAGTGAATGGTTGTTATTTCATGTGGGATGTCCGTGCTGGAAAAACCAATCGAATGTAGTGTTTACATTAAAAAGCCACTGTTTTCATGACTACAAAAAAGCCATTCAGTATCACTGTGTCTGTGTTTTTGAGTCTCCAGTTAGGTTCCATGTAGGAAAAGTTCAAGTGAAACCCAAAATCCCCCCCAAAAAAACATTGTAGATGCTCGGGTCACGAACGCTACATTTAATTCAAACACCTTGTAGACGGCTTGCTGGCACCAAGACTGTTAAAACACCTGATTGAAGAGCTTGCCAGCAGAGCTATAAATACAGATAAAGTAAAGCGCGGCACCATAGCTGAAACGAAACCTGCGTCGGGATTATTGTTGGCACACAATGTGACACCTGGTAAGACAGCACAGATGATCACTTTTAATTGCATTTTAATAAGCTCTCGCTGTTTACAGCTGGGCGTCTGATGGCCAGCAGCAGGGAAGCTGATTTTGCTGCAGTCACAGAGGAAGAAAATTAATTATCTCGGGAGGCGAAACTTACAGTCGAGTCTGTAAAACACACCGGGCTGACCCAGCTCTGCAGCGAGCACAAGTGAATCTCCTGAACGCCTCTACACAGATAATACGGCCTATTGTTTCATCTCCGCTCATGCAGCTTGAATATGCACTAGGACTTTTCAAAGGGAAAATACCACTTTTTGTCGTGACAGTGACTGATTACTTCTCCTTTTTGATTCACACATTAAAAGTCAAAGGCTGTTTTTCTGTCACCTGCAATAAAGTGAGGTTAAATGAGACCGGGAGGTTTGACAAAGTGGATTATTCTACTGTCATGGTAACTGCATCATTCCCATCAGCTGTGACAACATTTAACTCATCATTTCTAATTGTAAAGTGGCCGGCTGGATATGCTTTTCTTATTTTCATCATTGTTTACTGTAAATGACTAGTACCTAATAAAAATATCAGTATCAAAACAAAATATAGAAGCAAATTGTATCAGGGTGGCTGCCTCCACACGCGATATCTTTCCACTGGCTCCCCTCCTTGGTCTAGACTGAAGTATCTCAAGCACTGTTGGATGGCTCTCTGTGGAATTTGGTGGATGCATTACGCTCCAGACTATCTTCATTCGGCACTATCAGCAGGTCAGCGATTTAATTGGCCCAATACTTTGGTGTTCGACCAAATACCGTGGCTGTATTAAGAGAGTTGGACACGGTGCTGCCACTCAGCTCAGCTGCCAGTGTGTCCTAGTTACCACTCGCTATATTGCAACAAATAAATCCCCCTGTGGCCAAAAAAGAGTTTTCCCCCTCAGACCATCATTATACAAGAGCTGTGTGCAGAAGTGTTGACAGGATACACTGAACCGCAGCCAAGCACCGGGCGCCATCCTTGTGTCCTGTGTCCAGCTCTTACAATATCTACATTCCCATCAGTCTGTACTTTGTGAGTGAAGGCTAATGCTAGTAATCAACATTGCTGCAGAGAGGTGGTTAACAAGGTAGGCTTTACCTGTGATACGTTAGCAAATTAGCATGGTCGCTGTTGGCATGCTGATGTTATCATTTAGCCTAAATGCCTGAATTGGCCTAGCATGTGGCAGCCGTCAGGGCTTTCTGCCAGGAATCCACTGAGGAGACTGCAGTTTGTGTTCCACGAGAAAGAAAGGTGGGAGCTGACTTATCATTTCAAACCATGATCTCCTCCTAACCCTAACCAAGTCGAGTATTTTCCTGATCATAAATAAACCAATCTTTTTAAACTGATAATAAAAAGTCAACATGGACTTTAGGCTTCACACAGACCCCAGTCTCATAGTTCATTGGTTCTAAATCTGGGAGTCAAGATCCCCAAGGGGGTCGCAAGTTATTTGTCCAGGGGGCGCCAGATGGTTTTGGAAAAGAAATGAAGTAAAACATTTTAGACTATGGAATAGATTTTTCATTGCATTGCCTGTCCCGGGGATATCATTTCCCTGAAAATAGATTTCAGTGTGTTAGTGTGAGTGCTCATGAGTTCCGATTGGACATGGACGCGGGTGGTGAACGCCAACAACTTTTCCTGGGAAGGTCTGATGCCCGAGGTGAAAGTCCTGAGTTCAACCCATCAATCCATTCTTTGTTTTACTCTCCATATGGCCATGACTTCCTAAAGGCACGGTCTGTCAGAAAGCCCTGGCGCTAGTTGCACCAACTGGTCTTTACAAAGCCTGGTCCTAACTGCTGAATCGGCCTAGAATGGATTCAAGATTTCTTAGGTTGTACCAACTGAACTTAAGCCTAGTCCTGAAGACTAAGACTAAGGCCTAGCCTTACCTACGCCTGTCCATGTTTGCTAATAACAGTGTGTGTTACGAGAGAGAGAGAGAGAGAGAGAGCTTCCTGTGCTGAAATACATCTTGCATGCGTTGTTTCACAGCTGCTGGAAAAGTGAGGACACGTTGTCTACAACCTCCCACTGTCCTGCTCACTGTGCAGCTCATCATCTCTAATTGGCCGCTGCGTTGTGGAGTGTCAAAGAAAAGAAAAGGCAATTTCACAGAGATTGAGATGAGAAAATGAAAGATCTGTGTAGCCACAATAAAACATTGACTGCCAATAAGTCCAACGTAATTAAAGACTTCCTCAAGAGGTTTGTGAGCTGGTGCGATCGAGGAAACTTGATCAACTGAAACGCTGTCTGCAACGAACTTGAATGATTTGTCTGCTCGTGTGAATTGAGCAAATGTAACACATCTGGTAATTCCTTGTATAAAAACCCTTCTGTCAGTTTGTCACAGGATGTTGCAGCACCAGCGTGTAGGCTCCATGCGCCTTGTTGCCGGCTGATTAGCTGCAAAGGTGAGCGCACCACATGGCCTACACTTTGGCTTTGCGGGTGCCCCTGACTAGGTGTAAGATTTATGACCGCTCTCCATGAGAAGAAGGCATTGAGGTCCAGTTTGTAAGAAAAAAGTGAGCCTCACTCCCAACTCGTTTGGCCAGCCGACCATCCCAAAGTGTCACTTTAGGAGTTTGGAAACCCAGTGCGTCATTATTTGACAAGTTGGGAATGAGACTCAAACGGACTTAGTTTAAGACCAGACGTAAGTCCTGTTGGTGCATCCGGTGCCAGGAGGCTAGCTCCCCACAGAGCTGCTGTAGACTCGTCTTATTCACAAATCTCCAGTTAAAACCACATTATCTCTCAGCTGCAGGAATGGCTCGTGAAATGTTATAATTTATGTCGAAGCAGCAGAAGTGTAGTGCGTTTTAAGTGCTCAATTTTGTTTTGTTTTTTTAAAATGAAATATTGATGTTTTTGATTACAATGTGAAAGGTGCTCGAGAGAAGAAATTGTAATCAAAAAGAGAAGGATCTTCACCGGCTGATTAAGGAAAAAACTAAATAAACAAACTGACCTTAAAGGACAACACAGTTTCAGACTGCTTTAATCTGTTTATATATGGCGGACCTCGCCACCTTTCTAGCTTCAAACAGAGTTCTGGGATGTTATTTCCCTCTGAGAAAAGCTTGTTTATTCACATATATACATAGAAAATATATTTCTGAGTTTGTATTATTTAATATCATTTAATATTGTAAATATTAAAGTTCTGAGTTTGAATTTCTTCTCCCAAACTTTAAGAAGTGTTCTTGTTTAAAAACATATGTGCTCATGCGGCTGACCTGTGCGTTACCTCGTACAGCTCTATTAAGTGTCCTCACTGTTTCCCCGGACTTCTGTAATGAAATGAGTGAACAATTATCGAATTACTGGGATGACGAAGGCCATGAAGACCTAGGTCATAGAGAAAGGGAGGGGGGATTCTCCCTCTAAGGGGACGGAGAGTGGAAGAGCCGGAAAAAGGTTTCCGTGGTTGAAATATCTGTCCCTCCTCGTCGACACACACACTCACACACATTATGATAACACAGATTCAACTCTCCTGCCCTCTCCTCAGCTGACCCCCCGGTGGGAGGAAGTTCTGGCGTGTGTTGACATATTTCAGCAGGACAAATACAAACAAATTTTTTCCATCATGATCACACACATACACACACACACACTAGAGATGCCTACCTTTACCTTCAGTCTGCTCTGAACTTCTTCACCCTCTATTGGTATTGGCTGCGTTGTTAATGTATATATGGTGTGTCTGTATGTCTCCACAGTGCAAACACATGCACATACACATTGTACACACAGCCACATCCTGTCAGTGCTCTGACATGAAGCAGAGTAATCCTGCACCTACTATACACACACTTCGCCAGATAACACACACTCTGGCCTCTTATAGAGGTGTCTTTCAACTCCACTGCAGGTGCTATTGACTGGAAACATCATAGACACACACGGAGATCAGAAAGAATCCCTGTCAGAGCAGATAGAATAGTAAATGTGAACTGGAGTGATAGCAGGCAGAGAGAGAGAGAGAGAGGGAGAGGAGTAGTGTCGGACAGGATTCATTCACACATGAAGACAGAGAGAGGGAGAGCGAGCGGATGGAGAAGAGGAGTCTTTCATCCTCGCTGCCGTGGCAGTAGCTGCGAGGAAAAGGCTGGTTCACCGGGTTCAAGCATAACAGAGAGAGAGGAGGAGAGAGGCCGGGCGGATGGAGAGAGCCATCAAACAGCAACAGAGAAAGAGGGAGGAGGTGTGAGGAAGGAGAGCTCTGAATCTTATCGACTCCACTCGCCTTAATTGCTTTTAAAAAAGAAAAAAAAATCTTTCAGTCCCTCTCCATGCCTCTTAATTCCCTCTCTGCGGCTCTTTCACAGCTACGCTGACAGTTTTAAATGTCTGGTTTGTTTATTTGGATGCCTGTTAGCTGTTGTAACACTGTAGCTTCTGTTTCCACCGTGCACATAATTTAATAATGGAATATCTATTAAGACGCTGACAGTACAAATCAACATTTACATAACGATAATGAGAGTGCAGCATCCTCATGACTACTACGATTGTTTTTGGATTATATAATAGTCTATTACTATCACTGTTAACAACACGCAGACCTTGGTGTCAGTTTTCATGTATTTGAGTTTTGATTTTAGGGCGATGTGAGTAGCTACTGTAGCCGTCTGAGGTGTGTAACTGCCATGCAACAAGGTTCTTATGCCAAGTGGTGGCAACATAGTGCAGTGTCATCCTGCAAGGTGTTGCATGCTGGTCGTTGCCCGTTTTACCAGGGAAATAAAATGATTTGTGACTGTTATATTTTACCACAGTCGAATAAAAGTGTTTACACGGTGTTGTAAACAAACCGCTATTATATGAGGTAGAGCTGTGTCAACACATACTCGCACCTACGCGATTTAATAGGTCCCAACACGACACATACCACTCTTCCCAAAAACGACATCACCATTGCAGCGTACCAGCGACAGACAGACCAGGCTGTACACTCACTGTTCGGTCTGTCCTTTCTCTCAAATGAATAACACTTGTAATGGGAGAGCAGGGAGGTGGAGAGAGTCTGTGTAACCATAACTCTGCAAAAAAAAACAAAAAAAACAGCTACATTCGGTGAATAGTGAACAGATAAAGTGCCAAAACCCCTATCTGCCATAACTTCTGTGTCAACTGAAACAAACTAATTTCCGGCCCATCTCAAACCTCCCCTTTTTATCAAAAATACTAGAACGCACCGTTGCCACTCAACTCAAAACCCACCTCATCCCCACCGACCCCTTTGAGCCTTTTCAATCTGGCTTCCGTTCCCAACACGGCACAGAAACGGCCTTCAAAGTAACTAACGACCTCCTCTCTGCAGACTCTGGCCAACTCAGCATCCTCATCCTCCTGGACCTGACTGCAGCTTTTGACACCATCAACCACTCCATTCTCCCGCCTTGAATCTTCCCTCAACATCACCGGCACTGCCCTCTCCTGGTTCCAGGGCTTCATTTGTGCCGATATCCTGTTACGGCAGGATCTGGCTCTTGGTTTTGGCCTGCCTGTGTTCCGGGACTTATTTGGGCAGATCCAGTACCTCTCGTATATAAAAAAATAATAATATAAAGAAAAGTTTTCAAAAAATGTATAAAATACAATGATAATATTCATATATTAATTTACAGAACAAATTCCAAGAATTTCATGTTGTTTATTAAGATTTAACGTCATTTGAAACTGAAAAGCTTACTGGGTCATCAAAACCCGCCTCTGACTCAGAAAAAAACTTTTGAAATGTGCCACACCTGGGGAGCAAGCAGAGAGAAACAAAAGGTTACTATTTCACATAAAAATGTCAAAAAGACCTGTTGACGAGCAAAACTGGCTGCAGCAGGAGGCTAGCGCCGCAACAGCTAGCCAGGTTCCCCCAACAGCTAGCTAAGCAGGAGCAGGAGGCGGGTAACGCGGCAGCAGCTGGTCAGGTTCACTGCCAGCCGGACAGGGAGCCAGCTACAGCGCTAGCAGTCAGCCAGGTGGTCCACCTGCCGACAGCCAGAGCAACAGGCGGGTACCCTGACATCAGCTAGCCCGGTGCAACAGCCAGAGCAAGAGGCAGGTACTCTGGCATCAGCTCGCTTGATTTTACAGCAGGGAGATTCAGAAGGAGGAGAGCACATTGAGCAGCGAAGAGTGTGTGACGTCCAGCGACAGGTCAGGGATGGGATGCACAACTATTTGGACAGCAGCTCAGTTCAAGGTGAAGCAGACTTACTACCCCTGGCTTCTTATGGAAAAATCAGGTTTGGGCTTCACAATGTGTAAGGCCTGGGGACTTTGGGGCCAGAGGAGACGGGAGGATGAAACTTGCAAAAGAGTGGAGCTCATGCGCAGTAGCCCCATCTGCTCCAGATATTAAAAAACATATCAGAAAAAAAGTACTTGGACATGCCTGTACCAAGGCTCACCTAGCAGCAGTAGGCATTCTTGAGAAGGCTAAAGGAGACACTTTAGGACAGGCTATAATTAATAGTCAGTCTGAACAGATAGCCACTACAGCTCGCATATTTCGCGCAGCATACAAGCAGCCTACACGCCACCGTCCCGCACATTGCTTTGAACATGAGATTGATTGCCAATGGACTGATATGGGGATGATTTTACATTCCAATGTTGCGTGTGCAAACATACAGAAACATATTTCGGAAGAAATGAAAAGAAAACTGTTTGAAAAAAATAGTACAGTGCGCACCCAAGCTCAGTCTAATGCTGGATGAGTCAACCAGTTTAAGCAAAAAGATGCGCCTGCATTTGACTCAGGATTTTCTCTCTAAAACGCTCATTGGAGTAACTTGTGATGGCGCTTCTGTCATGTTAGGGCGCAAAAGCGGAGTGGCGAGTAGGCTCCAGGCCATTTTTCCTAACATTACTGTGTGGCATTGTTCAGCCCACAAGCTTGAGCGCGTAGTCGCGGAAGTAGTGAAATAGATGGGCGCTATAAATCACTTTAAAATATTGATGGACAAGTTATGTGCACTGTATAGCACATCTAACAAAAACCAAATGGAGCTGAGAGAGACAGTGCAGAGAGCCTAGATGTCCAGCTATGCAAAATAGGTCGGATTTTAGACTCTTGATGGGTGGCATCAAGTTTTAGAACCGTTGAAGCAGTGTGGAAGAACTACCCAGCACTTAACAAGCATTTCAAAACTGCATCAGAAGATCCCTCCCATGATAGCCTTACAAAGCAAACATACAGTGGACTTGCTATGCACATATCTTCGTATGCGTTTGTGAACAACTTAGGCATCATGTGCGATGCATTGCAAGAATTATCTGAGCTCTCAGTCGAGCTTCAAAAATGAGACATTACCATCCTTTCGGCACACAAGACAATTTGTCAGGAAATCAGGGTACTTGAGGCCATGTCAGATCGGCCAGGGCGCTACAGTGAACTGAGCCAGAGGGGAATTGAGGAAAACTCTCTCCATGGCGTCACACTGAATGGAGGAAAATCAAGCGACAAAGCACTCGACCCGAAGCAGTAACCCTGACTGTGGCTTAGAGGACTTGGAGGACTGTATGCTGTCTCAAGGAGGCCGGTTGCCAGATAAAACTAGATATTACAAGTTCATTGAGGAGTTGAAGGTGCTTTACGCACAGTACTGGCTCGAGGAAGCAGGTGCGCTGTATGGAGAGACTGAGTGGAGTCGCTGTGTCAGCGCTTTAACATTGCCAACCCACGTGCAGTCATACGGGCCTACAGAAAGTACAGAGACTCAGATGGAAAAGACATCTCCGATGAACTGATGGAGTCACTTGTTGCTGTCAACAGCATTCCTATTGCAAGTGCTGAATGTGAGCGCGGATTTTCTCAAGTAAACTTGATTTGCACTCCCAACCGTGCCTCTCTGCTCACATCCGCCATATCATCTTTACTCTTCCTAAATCTTGTTGGACCCCCCCCCCGGCTAAATTCAATCCAGTCCTGTACGTGAGGTCGTGGGTGGCCAAAGGACTCAGAACTGACCAGAGACACCCTCAGTAAAACCCGAAACAGAGAGGAGGAGGAGGAGAATCTGGACATGGTAGTGATGTGGGGTGTTTTGGACAACTAAATATGGTAAGCATACTGTCTATTAATAGGCCGCCGTGCCAATCTTTAAATAATAAAAATTTGTGTGATTTATTGTATTTTTTTATGTTTTACAAGTTAGAACTTTTGAGAAATTAACTGGTGACTGTATACTGTACGTCCCACCTGTGGTGACGTGCGCACTTGCCTGTGCTGTGCAGAGTATAGCTTAAAATAATTGTAAATTATTGTCATAACATTTATAACATGGATATTATTTGAAATTGAGGCTTGTAAGTCCCACAGCATGGAAAGTGCGCATTTGCATATTGTTTTCAGCACTGTTTTCCGTATGCTTTCTGGGACCTGTGCCCGTCTCATCATCCCTGCGCTGTCATGTGTACTTTGCGTTCTGACACCTTATGATTTACAAATTAAGCACTGTCTGGTTCAAATCTTATCTCACTAACAGACAACAGTTCATCCACATCAACAGCTGCATCTCCTCAACTGTTCCTTTGGGCCACTCCTCTTCATCCTGTACATGCTTCCCCTTGGCCGCAATCATACGCCGCCATGGTCTCCACGTTCACTGCTACGCTGACGACATCCAAATTTACATCTCCACCAAATCCATCACCACCGCCACTCGCTCAACACTCACCAACTGCCTCACCGAAACCAAAATCTGGATGCAAACAAACTTCCTCCAACTAAACTGCGACAAATCAGACATAGTCATCATCGCACATCTTGTGCAGACATCATTTTTCGGAAAAATTAAATGGTTACTTTTGGTGCAGAAGACTGTGTAGAACTCCTTTTTTGCCACTCAGTGAACTACTAAGGAATCGATATGAGAATTGATAAGGAATTGGGTTGAATCGACAATGGCATTGATACTGATAAAAACGTATCAATTCCCACCCCAAATAACTTCTCTTTCTTTATATTTTAAGTGTGTTGTTTTTATATTTCTGTTTTAACCCGTAAAGTGTCTTTGTGTACCAAAAAAGCACTATATAAAATAAATGTATTATTACTATTACTATTATTACTGTGATGTGCTGTAATGTGTTATGTATGCTCTTCTGCGGGAAGGATAGGGAACAGGTTGGTATTTCCCCCCTTTCGCAGTACTGTTGATCTGCATGTGCAGCAGACTGGGGTGTCTACCAACATGCTGTCTCTTTTAGGATTCCAAAAAACTCCCACTAGCGGGCAGACTCTTTCCAGATATAGGTCTCGCTCTCATCTGTCGGCTTTGAAGTGGTTTTGCACGGCAGTGACAAATCAATGCGCAGCAGCCACACAGTGAGGTAGTAACTAGCCAGCTACCATGTATATAATGTATACCTACCGGACTGTACCCGGCCAACAGTTACTACAGCTTCTTCTTTTTCTATTTATGGCGGATGGCAACCACTGTTAAGGTGCATTTTGGCAAACCCACTATAACAACAAGAACAGGAAAAAATAAATGATTTAAGAGGCACTGGGTTATTTATTTGCACAATCTTATCCTATGTGTATTATTTATAGAAAATCAATACTCATCTTTAGAAGTCATGGTTATCCTGCGCTATGCAGACTTTGTAGCTCTTTATGCTACTTCGCCTGACTTCCTCATTTGCTGCCTTAATAATGACTGGGGCCACTAAAGGTCACCGCGGAACAAGAAAATTAAATATGGGTTGTAATGAGTTAATCAGTTTACCTAGAAGGTCAGTTATCTGATGAGGACAGGCTCACTGCCATTATTGATAAACCCACCCAAATGAATCTATTAATCTTTTAGACTCAAAACAATTGTGAAAAATGCTCATCACAATTTCCCAAAGCTTAAAGTCACGTCACCAGATCGTTTTATTATTCCAATATTATTCGACGGTCCAAAACCCAAAGCTTCTTTATTCACTGTCGTAAATGACAAGAAGAAAGAAAAGCAGCAAAGCTCACTTTTGAGAAACCGTAAACTGTAGATGTTTGAAGAAAAAATGACTGACATAATGAATCTCTTATCAAGATAGTTGGCAACGGATTTCCTTTCCTTCGCCTCATCCATTAATCGACTAATCGCAGACCAGTTATTCCTAAGGGACAGAAAAAAGGAAATAGATAAGCAAGTCTGATTAAAAACACCCAAAGAAATGAGAGGCAGGACCGAGGCCACAGCAGGAGAGAGGCAGGTATTGATTTTTGATTTATCAGGGTGAAGACTGACAGAACGGGATTGACTGATGAGCCGAGTTACTGACAGCTGCATTGGACGGTTGACTGTCAGGAATCTTAAATCCTAACCCCTGTGTGGCCTCACCTCCTCGCTGCACGGGGGATATTTTTAAATCCTGGAGAAAACATCAATGAATCATCAAGTGAAACAGAAGATAACAGTACTCACACCAGCTCTCTGCTTAACTAGCTGAAACAGACACGGTGCCTTCTTCATACATGGAAGTCATATTTAACAGGACTGCGAGTGCCGAAGACTTTGATCATTTCTTGCTGAATAACAAGCCAGGCTGGGACTGTGGAGAGGCTGCATGGAGCAGGCTCCTCCTAACTAGACTTTATCTTCTTTAGAAAAATAACAGGCAAATGGCATTCTACCACACAGCACTCTGTGTTTATTATCTTGTGTCATGCTGCCTCGCATGCACAACTCTTTAGCTGCCGGCGCGCAAGTAAAAGATCAACCTACACTGATAATGAGTTCCAATACAAAATGTTTTTCTATTTTTCACTGGGTAGAGGGAAATTAACATTTAGTTCTGCATGATATTGCCAGCGTGGTGAGTCAGTGCTGGTTCTTTACAATGGCTGTCATTTTAATAGCCAACAGTACAAAGTAATACTTGAAATGCGGAGTTCATTGCCAGCCTGGAAGCTATTATGATCAATAAAAGAAGATGGGTTGTATATGGAAATGGAATCCTGTCAGGTTTAATTCAGTGTACTTTGTGGTTTAATATCCCATTTGGTCAGGAGTTGACGAGCTTTTCCCCACACAGTTAAAAAGACTTTTCCGGTCCTGCCAACAGCAAAGCCAACAATGAAAAGTACGGTTAGATGAGCCTTTCAGCAGCAAAATATACTCAGACACATTTTTTTTTTGTCCTGGAGACTATTGAATTTGAATTTAAACTATAATTATGAGGATTAAAGTGCTCGCCCTCAGCTTTGATTAAAGGGTGTTTACCACTGAGACAATGTCATGAGTTTCCGAGTCACAAGGAGTCTTCACTTTCCAGAAAACTTTCCCCTCCCTAAGATCTCTGCTGGTACAGCCTAAAGACAGGAAGGCTGGAGATGTGTATGACACCGCATGCAACTATGGAACCTTATAGGGTGAAACAGCGAGAGACTGCAGTCAATATGATTCAAATCGAGTCAATTTGTAATGTATTAATTTATTAGCTGTAGTGCTGGTACGCCCTGGCCCAGAGCCATGTTAGCTGTTTCCCCCTGCTTTTAGCCCATATTCTCCCAAGCTAAGCTAACTTATTTCTGGTCGCAGCTTCAAAATAATAACAAAAATAAATGAGTCATATCGACCTTAACATCTTACTCCCTGCAACAAAGCAAATAAAGCTATTCTCCCAAAATACACCCATAAATCAATGCTCGAGTAGCATAGAGCTAAGATTTTATGTCGGATAGGCGCCGCTGGAGCCTCAGCCTCACTGATTACTGTACAAAAACACAATTTTATAACTTTTCCCAGTGATTTGTGTGAAACTGCATCATAGTTTATGGAGACAATGTTTCCTGTTTTTCCCTCTGATGTCCTCCGGCTGCTCTGCCAGTGATTGACATTAGTGGCACAGTGATTTACGGAGTTTCCTGATGAACAGATGGCATCTCTCGTTGCTAAAGTCACTGCCAACAGTGGCTAACTGTACTAAGCTCCAAGTGAACAGGGCTGGATCCAGGGCCAAACACAAACTCAGAGACCAACTGCGGACAGTTTGATGACAGGAAATCCGGAGAGGTTTAATGAGGTGGTTTACAAAGTTTAGTTGCTGTTAGACTGTTAAACCACCTTGGTACAGAATAGATCAACGTACCGTCTCTCTCCATTTCGTGTTTATGGGTGGGAGGCTTGAATGCTGAGATAACGTAAAGCTGCTGTGGTCCAGGTTTAAAGTCCTGTAAACGTAGGGGAACTGAGAATTTTTTAGCATTTCACTGCTTACCAATTTATCAGCAACTGATAAGAAAATTAATTGTGAAAATCAAGACTGACAGCGGGCCATATTTCAAGATAAAATGACACATTTGATAACCCCTTGGCTAAAGTTAGCATTCAGCCAGGTCCAAGCCAAGTTGGATTACATGCCATGCTTTTTTACTTTCAGGCTGAAATGAATGTGTTCAAGGCGTGTGTTGATATTTTAGAATTAATTGATCTTTTCCAAATGCACCGTGCAACACTATGAAATACTTGTTCGCTAGGAAGTGGTTTAATGCTAATGTTAGTCGTTGTCTAACAGAAGCTAGTATGTTGTTTTAAATTTGGCCCAATGTTATTCTGGATTTTCACCGTCCATTGTCTTTTCAGTTAGTGATCGATGAGGAAATTGAAATTTGAAATTATAAGAAATTGTCTTACAACAATGTCAAGTTGTGTGGAAATCAGTTCTGCAGTTTTCATGTAATCCTGCTGACAAACCAACCAACAAACAAGCAAACAGACATGGCTGAAAACATAATCCACTTGACGAAGGGAATGAATGAAAATATGAACAAAACTGTTGGATCATCTGAGTCACAGCAAACATAATGCTAGTAGCTAACCCCATGACTTGTGCATCAATATTTATGACATGCTATGTTGTCATCAGTTTAAAAGTAGTTGACTATGCTCTGTTTTGTCTGATTTTCAAACCAAATGTTCCTCTGTATAAGCTATGCTGTACTTCACAGTACGTTAGAGGCATAGAGGCTGACACATCAATTTCAAAGGCGGCTTTTTTTTTTGCTAGCATTGCTTTTTAGCACCGATAAAAAAAGCTGTGTAGGTTAAACTACAAACCTAAAGAGATTTAGGAGGAAGCGCAGCAGCAGAGAGGAGGACAGGGAGGAGCGGAGGAGAGAGGTGGGAGGCAGATGAGGACAGAAAGGGGAGTGTGAAGCTTATCACCTGTCAGAGCTTTGCAATAATTTTTAAGAGGCCTGCACTGAGATCAAGCAGAATTAGCAATTATCATTCACCTTGAGATGTTTAGCCAGGAGTCTGCCAATTTTAATGAACCTGGCTCGCTGCCAGTTCCAATCCACTGAAACACCTGTTCATCTTCAAGGTAGTGACGGTGAACATACACAGCACAGCACAACTTTTAACTGTTGTTTCACAGCACATTTACAGCTGATTTACGCCGATGCACTGATTTCATATTACCAGGTCAATTAAATGCAAAAATTGCTTCCCCCTGGTAATATCTACTGTAGGTAGTATTGGCTTCATTCCTCCAGGCGTTGGGATATGTGTGTACGTCATTTTGGACGAGCACTAAACATTCAGTACCTATAGCTGAGGCTGATGGGTATCTCATTCACTGTGGGGAAAATAATATTTGGTGTGTTGCTCCTTGACCTAAATAAAAGGCTGCTAATGTAAAACTAATTGTCTTGGTAGTGACTAAGTATATCTGGATATTCGTGCGCACATTCTATCATGTCGGCAGCAACCAGGATCTTCACAATACCAGTTTGAATACAGAGCGTCTGTCGTGCTGCTGTCATCGCACTATGCCAATATGACAGTAGAACTGATTTATCACAGTGTACCTGGATGTCATCAGCTTTCGTCCACCATCTGGCTGCCTTCAGGTTAGACACACTGATTCCACCGGCGCTACCTCAATCACGCTCTTCTCCCTCCACTGGCTCTTTCTCTGAGTGCTCTGTTTGTGTCCCAGGCTTGCCTCATCCACACCTGTGGTAGTCCCTGCCCTGCCCTTTCAAAGCCGCTACCTGCATGCAGAGACGCTCCCCCTCCGCTCACCAACGATTCAAGTTATGCAGATTGTTTTCTACCCTGGAACACAGAGAGATTGGCTTGCTGTCTCTGTTGCCTTACCTGCCTGACTGATTTACCTCTGACTCGTTTACACGATCCACTGACTGTGGACCCATCTCAAATCCCAACGATTGGTGTCCTGAAGCTGCTTGTATAATGTTTGTGCAGGAGCTTATCATTTCACTGTGCTGCACGGACATTAACCTTCTCATTATGACAATCATTATCACAGAAAGAGACCACTGTGAGAAAACAGCTACCTCTGTGAAATCAATATACAGTAGCTGATAGTTCTTTTGCAAAGATTATACTACTAATTTTTGTTTTTAAAAGACTTTGCCAGCATCCCAGAATTCACAGCTGCAAAGTCCGACCAGTTTGTTTTATTCAGCAATCAGTCCAGATCATAATTGTTTATTGTTTATTCATCAGGCCCTTGTATGAATAGCTCTCATGCGCTCATTAAAGACGAGTCTACTTTACAGAGTGTTGTGTAATCTTTGCTCTTGACATTATGATGTCGATGTCTGTTTGACTCAAAAACACATCATCTGAAGTTAAAATGGCCCTGTGGAAACATAAGTAAACAAACTCTTCACATCGCATACATTTGATCTGATAAACATGACAATGTTTAAAAAAAACTTCCAAAGATGAAAGGATATATATTTTATAAGGATGTTATATTTTAGGTAATTCATTGTTTACAACATCAAATAGCTTGCAGTCTTCCTCTTCACTGCCTTTGTCGGCGTATTACTACAATATGCCTTTTAATGCATTACTACCACCAACTGTCCATCAGTAGCTAATAGTATCTAATGCAGGTGCAGGGAGACAGGAGACATGGAAAACAGAAAAGACTGATAAAGACAGAGGGCAAGACTTAAATGGGGGTGATTAATTAATAGAGCACAGTTTCAGAGTCAAAAGGGTGGGAAGCAGACAACAGAAGGAAATGAAAAGTGAAACATGACACATAAGGACAGAACTTCAAAATAAAACAGGAAATAACTGAACCACAAACTGAGTTTGTGACTGTTTTAAAGTGTTTGGTCAGTAACCCATGTCTCTCCTTCTCCTGCAGTAAACGATAAAGAAAGTTTATGGTATCCCTGCCCACTTTATCCAATCAGGACGGAAAACTCCCGAAAGAGGCGGTCCTGAACAACACCAAGATCCTCCTGTTTGCTGGTATGTGTGGCGATTACTGCGGTGGTGACGTAGAGAGGAGGGAGGGGATTGGTAACTGCTACATGGACTAGAAGTTAACTAAAATGTCAACAATGCTTTAAAACAACCAATGTAATACTTAGCAATTAAACAGAATACATCAGGAAAAGAAGCAACATTTAAAAAAAAATATGATGAAATGGTAATATCATGCATCACCATTAAGAGAGCACAAACATATTTTCAAAGTAATGGTTTGACATTCTGCGAAATACTCTTCTTCACTCTTCCAAAATTACCACCAGGGAGAGGTTAGCTTAGTATCGCATGGGACTGGAAGCAGGGGAAACATCTAGCCTGGTAGCTGTCTCCCCCTGCATCTAGTCTATATGCTAAGCTAAGGTAATGACCTCCTGACTGTAGTTTCAAATTGAATGGACAAGTATGTGAGTGGTAGACCTATACAACCTGTGGTCCTTTAACAACTTAACTCCATGTCTTCCGTCATTTTGTGAGGGTTGGCACAGTCATTAGTAATGTCTGAAAGTACTCTAAACTCAACCTGCAGTGCCTCTAAGAAAAGAAAGGTGCATAGTTTTTCTCCTGCACTTGTGTATATAAGATGTCAGTTTTTTCCATTTTGAAAATGAGCAGCAAAAAGGTGCATTGTTGAACACATTTCAATTCTGAACTTTGCAGATCGGGCACAGACAATGGACCAACCCCTTTGGCGCGTTGGCCTGGTGAAGTGAAACAATGTTCCAAAAATGTAAAATGATTGCTTTAACTTAACTTTGCTGACTCAAATTAGATGTAATATGTGCTACACAAATGAAATTAGCATTCTGCTTCATGTTTTGTCAGGTCAACTACCAGACTGTTTCTGTCGTGTCTCTCCTGTACTGCGCAAAGAGACCAGAAAAACAACTGCAGTTGTTGTTTGTCTAACTCCTGCAATGCATACACTGTGTGTTGAAAACACAAAGACTGATAAGATATCTAAGTCTTGGTAGTGGGGGCACCCTTCCTGTTCAAAGGTAGCAGGCACCCATGAAACAACTGACAGGATATAAGAAGAGGAAGTTCAGTTGCAGTCTGGCTCGAAGAAATCGGGTTGCGTTTCGTTTACCTTTGGAGGTTTAAAGTGAGTGTCTCCATGCATTTGTCTTGTTAAAATGACAGTGGATCCAGACAACTGAAACAGTGAGTCAGTGGTGACTGTCTGAGGAGAGTTGAGGAATGATTGTTTTGTACTAATAAAGACATTTCTCTTCACATTTCATTCCAGGATCCAGGATCCTTCGTAATGATCTGACCTGAGAACAGTAGAGATACATGCAGATGAACTATGAGATTGTGAAATATGTTACAGAAACTAAAGATCTTCTCCTCTTCCTGCCTCTCTCATCCCCATCCCACAAGAACATAAAAGGGACTGCCCCTGGCACCGAATCAAGCCAGCCTCTTTGCATTCTGCCCTTCCTCTCCTCTCTTTCTCTCTCCCTCTCTCTCCCTGGCCCCTTCTCTCTCTGGAGTGGAACAGGTGACCCACCGTGTGGTGGGACGAGGACACTGCACCACCACGCCCTGTGATCACGATGCTGAATGCGGGACAAGCAGCCAAATAGCAGACTGCATGTGTGGATTAGATGATGATACAGTAACAGACTGTAGAGCATCCACCCACTGTCACCACTTAGTGCCTCTTGATCTTATGCTGTGGCATCCCTTGCTCCACCCCTCCCTTCTTATCCCTCTGTCATCCTATCTCCCCTATCATTTCCTGTAATGACAGAGAGACAGAAAGACAGATAGATAGATAGATAGATAGATAGATAGATAGATAGTGTCAATGCCAATAAATGCACTCTCTCTCTCTCTCTCTCTCTCTCTCTCTCTCTCTC
>CAEMYA010000008.1:343310-354969 GCA_903131615.1 Diplodus sargus
TTTTTTTTCATGTGCCAATGCAGAAATGATTGGTGTCTTTTAATTGCCTCCACCTAGGAGGTTATGTTTTCACCCGTGCCTGTTGGTTGGTTGGTTTGTCAGCAGCATTACACAAAAACTACTCAACAGGTTTCCAAATAAAGGGATTGCTCCAGGGATATTTTGTCACTTTCTTTAACACCACATTCAACATTTAGATAATCGGGGAATACACAATAAAGAAGACCAACAATAACAACAACATTTAGCTTGTTTCCCAAGTTGAGCATATTTGTCTTGATTCAAACAAAGATGTTCTCAAAAGACATCTCTTTGCTCACTTTAAACACCATGAACTACAAGTTAAAAGAAATTCTACATATCAGTTGTGATATGATGACGCTCATTTCTAGTATTTCATATTTTCACACAATATTAACGTTAATATTTTGTGTTTAACAGGAGCAAGGAGATATTTTTATTTCTGATGACCTTAATTATGAAAAACAGATAAACGTGTTCATGCAACAGACAATGTTTTCATCCAGAGGCTTTGAAACTCGTTACAGATTCATTTAAAGACTTCAAACAGACTTTATCAGTATTTCAAAGGTTGCCAGGTTTTTTCTTTCTTTCTTTCTTTCTGTCAAAAATCTGTCTTCTCTCTTTCGTTGAGAGAATCTAATGCTAAGCTTTGCCCCCATGCGAATCCATGAAAGGTACAAACTGGGTCTCGGGCTGCACTATAACCTCCTTCAAGTGTAAAACAAATGCCATATGTAAATGCCTTTGAAACGGCTTGACAGCGAACAGTCTGACCAGTGTGCAGTGTCTTTGAATAAATCAAAGCTGATACAGCAGTTCACATTCACCGCCGCCTCATTTGGCCTCAGCTACAAAGCCTGGTTTTACAAATAAAATATGAGACTTGAAAACACATTTTCTGATTTTCCAAACAGACACGTACGTACCCTTCATACACTGCATGTATATCTTTCATTTCACCCTCACTACACCAGGTTAAAGTCCCTGTATGTATAATTCTAATGACTACAGCATCTTTAGGCTTGTTTGTAAAAGAATGAGAATGAGACTGAATTCTATCGACGGTTTGTCTTTTATTATGTCCACTGGGGGGCGGCAAAGTCTGAAAGCTTCCAGATCCATAACAGCTGGTTCAGTGCATTTAAATACTGAGGATTTTTTTTTTAAATCAAATTTACCAATATTAAGTTTGTTAATCATTTTGGAGTGGGAGCAACAAATACAGCTCAGTCCTGTGACCTTAGACGGGTTCAAATAAAATAAATGACAATGTGCATGTAGAAAACATCAAAATCTGAGCGCTCTGCTGTCATTTTTAACTCACAGCTACTTGTGACTCCATATTTAAGGGTTGTGTGTTTATTTGAGGAGTATTCGAGGTCTGCTGCTCATGAGGAATAGCTGACCCCGCTCACACACCCCCTGCAGTGGGCAGACAGGCAGACAGACAAACAGACAGGCAGACAGACAGACTGGCTGACCGTAACACTGTAACCGATATACTAAAATACTGGACCATGCGCCATTCCAAATTTGTCTTTCAGCCACGGGATCCCGCCGTCTGACCAAGAATAAACACACACATCCAGGCGTCTCCCCCCTGCTCTATACTGTACTCCCGTGTCCGTGTGTGTATGCGTGTGTGTGTGTGTGTGTTTGTTGGGTATCATAGCGAGAGATGCAGGGATGTCTGGGTGAGGAAGGAGGTTGATTCTCAGTCGCTGATGTAACCAGACTGGGAGAGCAGGGTCACAATGAGCCCACGTGCAGCTCTCCTTATGGAGCCGCCTGGTAATCCCGTCTGTTGCTAATGGTCATTTAATCCAAAACAGAGTTATTGACTCTTTGTAGCTGCTATGTGGGTCCCTGCTGAACTTTTACTGACCCCCTCAACAACCCCCGCAGCAGTTTAACTTCCAGGGTAGGCTGTTTAACCTCTGTCTGCTGCTTCCCTTACAGCTCGGGGAAGCAGAAATTGTTTTTCCAAAATTGCTGCCAAGATGTGCATTAAAAAATGATTAACGTAGAGAAGGTCCGAGGAAAAGAGATGGTACGAGAGCGAGAACAAGATGTTGTATTGACAGACTTTTTGAAAAAAAAAAGCCTTCCCTCATGCATGATGTATCTCACTTTGCAGGGAGAGCAGAAGCTGTTGTGTAGGCAAGTCAGATGGCACTTTGCAGTCTCTCTCTGCAGTCAGGGTTGCAGACAGGCGAGAAACCTGCAAAAAACATCTCATTTCCGCACGACGGTGTGTTTGAGCATTATTGAACAGGAGGAGATAACACCGAGGCAGCCGTGCACAGAGAGAGCGACAGATAAGAAGTCACTTGGTTCGAATGTTTTGCTCCAATATCTTTTTGTACACACATCAAGGAAATGAATCAAGAACGGCATCTTCAGTCTCCTCCTCTGTGCACACACAAACACACACACACACTGATTGTCTCGAGTCAGCTGTGTGTCACTGTAGCATCATTAGCTTTTCTGCGTCCCTGTGTTATTGATGCGTTTTAAATATTTATTAGGCCACTTCCACAGCAGCAGCAGCTTCTTCTAAACCAGCCGACAAAGCCCAGATATTTATGTATGTGTCCTTGAATAACAATGAGGAGGAACAACAGGGACAAATCTATGTGATGCGAGATACAGGACAGATTTTCTCTTCTTTTTCATCTGCAAGCGGTTTGACTTCATGTCTCAGGAAACTTTTGTGGCCACTTAATGTACACAGAAGGAGTAATACAGTAAAATGTAGGGCATGTTTCGGGGTCTCTTGTCAGCTGGTGAGCTTTGTTCATGTTTACTGGCGATATCACGTATAATCCTGCACCCAAATTAGGTTATTTAAGTGTTTCAGCTTAATGTGAGGGGTTACATTGACCCTTTTTTCTTTTAGATTTCTTGTTATAAACAAAAGAAAAAGTCAAAACTACAGCTTACATTGACGATTGTTTCCATTATTGACCTATAACTTCATTAACTTAGTTTACAAAATAATCAAAAACAGTCCAAAGTAATGTCCTTAAATTATTTATTTTGTCTGACTTTGTCTGACTTACAGACAGTCATTACATTAATGAATGTCTCTGGGTTTCGGAGTAAACAGAGCAACAAATCCAGTCAATCTGAGAAACAGGAAACAGTGAATATATATTGCATTTTTTTTCTTTATGAATAAACTAAATAACAGATCAATAAATCATTTTTAAATGTTCTGTTCAAACTTAGCAGGCAACTCAGCAGTAGCAGGTTCATCACCCTGAAAAAACACTATTTGGAGAAAAAAATTAACAAAACAAAAAAGGGAACACATTTCTTTTCTGAGTGTAATAACAAGAGGGCTTATGTAAGGGTTACATAAAAACGTGGGTTGCATGAAAAGTAAGTATTATGTTGATTGCACAAATATTAGTGTATGTGAGTGAGTCTGTGTGTTCCAGGAAGGAATAAAAGGAAACCAGACAGAAAGTCAGCAGCTCTGTGAGGCGACCTGACTGCAGGCACAGTGGTGCTTTGAGCTAAATGCTAATGACCAAATGCCAACACGCTCTTAATAATGCTAACCTTCTGATGCGTAGCAGGTATAATGTTAACCATGTTTAGCAAACTGTTAAAGCAACATTATGTAGAAATCCCTAGTCTTGAATAGTCAGATGTAATGTAGGTGCTAACTACAAACAAAACTCATGACATCATAACAATATTATGTGTTGAAAATGTGTATGTTGAAGTAAACATACGTGATGCTGTGATCCTCCCCCCTCACTGAAGAAACAAGTGATGGGGGAGGCACAACACAAAGGCATTTGGTCATAAACTCAACTGGACATAATGAAATTAATTAGTTTTGCATCCTGTGGGGGAACATGAATGTCTGTGCAAAATTTCACTGAAATAAATCCAAATCATTTACAGATATTTCAGTCAAGTCGACTGACTGAGCAACATTACTGTCCCTACAACCACACAACATTTACTAGCATCTGTTGAAATAAACTGAAGGTCTTTGACGAAGTGGATGTTCATGACAACTTATGAACTGTAGATAAGGGGATCCTCAGCTCCCATGCACCGGTGTCGGTCCACATCCCTCAGCCTGGTTAACATTGGCAGAGGACAAGTAACAGGTAAGTAGGTAGGTAGGTACTTTACTGATCCCAAGGGAAATTTAGACATGCAGCGGCTTATACGACACACAAAAAACACAAATGTAGACGTATAATAAAAGAATAGAGAAATTATACAAGATTTAAAACAGAATATATGGATAAATAACACACATAACAATGAAGAGACAGATAGATACTGAGGTAGCTTAACTGTATGGGGGGTGTAACAGTGCATGTATTGCAGATTAAGGTGAATAAATTTAAACATAGTACAAGAATAAACTGCTGCTATAGATTCAATGTACATTTTTAACAGAAACAAAAGCAGATGTGTGTGTGCTGCATATTAAACAAGCTGTCTGTGCACCAATCCATCATTAATGTCATCCCACTGACACAGACACTGTTGGAGGCTGCTGCGCATCTGCTCTTTACAGTTCACTAAATGCACATCCGTAAAAAGAAAAAGTTATCAGAGCCACAAATGTGGCAGTACAAGAGTCAGAGAACATTAAGTTCAATTGTTTCAGTCGGTTTAACTTAATCCACAACATAAGACGTTAAGAAGTGAAAAAGAGACTGTAAATCAAGGTGATACAGAGAGAGAAGAGCGCCTGACCCAGTGCTGGTTTCAGTCAGTGACCACGCAGCAGGAATTACATGATATGATATTCCACAAAACACATCATGGTGTCCGTCAGTTTAGGTTCACAGAGGATGACCTGCAGCTCGACTCTGAACGAGTGAACAATGAAACATAATTTATGACCGTGATTAAGATCAGGACTAAGAGACTGCTTCTGCATCCTTTCCTCCACTTCCTGTGCTATTTAGGCCAAAGAACAAGAACTCACAAACAGCTACACTTTAATGTGAAAAAACAAAATATGTCAACTTACTTAAATATCATGATGTACTTAAACCAGACTAAAATAGACCAGACTATACAGCCCCGGATGAAACTTAAACTATACCTGATAAAAGTCCATCAGGCATATGTACATTTCTAAATTGTTGTATTGTACATTTTCCTTAAAAAAAATTAACCGACAAACTGTTAGAATAGGTCAAGAACTATTTGTTCATCCAAACAAAAAAAACGGTACTTTGAGGTACACATTGATTTAAACATTGATTTTCAACAATCCAATAACTGCCTATAGCAAGATAACAGTTCACTGATTTGTACAGTATCAACGTATATATTGTTTTACTGTATTACACACACACTCAAAATTAGTTTAAACTCTAAATCAGATTTTAAAAAAACACCTAAATGTTGAATAAGCTTTCTACAAGAAGTTTTTAACTGTTTGAAACAGTCTCAGTTTAATACTGATGACTCATTTATGACCAACATAAGCAAATGGGACCATCAACAAGAAGATTGCCTCTTTATTTTTAGTTACTATGGTTATTTTTGACGCCTGTCAGCCGGTTGGATCAGTCATAAAATTAAAACGTTTATGGCAGAGTGCTGAGGATGAATTGAGGAGTCTCGTAGTCTGAGGAATAGACTTTATTTACTGACGACTGTGTATGTAAGTGCTAATTGTGTTTTTTATAGCTATGTATTCGTGTTTGTACTGCATTTTATAAAGAAAAAAAGAAAAAAGAGGAAAATGATCAATCCTTTTCAAGCATATTTGTATTCTTAATAACAGTTTTATCTTTGGTATCTTCTTCAGTACTATTTCATCTTAGTTTATTCTATTTTCTTTATCAAATACTCTGCATACACAGCTCAAGGAAATGCATTGCTGTGTTGTTGTTTTGCGCAATGACAATGCAGACTTCTTCAAACCCTCTTCATGTTCCATGTATTAATCTTACAGAAACACTTATAGATACGTTACCTCATCGCCAAGCATACTGCAAACAGCTGTGTTTTGAGAAGAAGAATACTGTCAAAATAATGTTGCTTCTTTCTTTCATTTGCTTCCAAAACAAATACACGTGCCAGAAGGATCAAGATCTTCAGACACGAGGCGGCGGTGCTCATACTGCTTTTGGCTACAAGTGCCGCCAGCATAGACAAAAAATAAAAGCACTGTGTAGCAGCATTAACCACACCTCACTCAACTAAATGAAACTTAACTGAAGATCAACTTAAGTAAGCTACACTTAAACAGGGACTGATCAAACAAAGTAAGAATGGAATTAAAAACTAGGCTTTTATAACGTTGCTAAAAGAAAGTCTGGCTGAACTTGACTTCACATTTGACTCTGCAGCGAGCATGTGAGCGGTGGCTTTAAAAACAAAATGTCATGAACTAAAGTGAGCCGTGCTCGGCGTGTTGTGTGAAGATGAGACCAGACTGCATGTCAGAACTACTCGGCATGGCAGCCACAGATCATCTGATTAATTAATGAACCTTTTTACTGCATCACCAGCTACTGTTGTTAATCACTCACACACTGTTTGGCCCTGCAGCTAACACACACGCGTGCGCGCAAATACACACACAAAGTAATAACCCATTTGAGGCAGTGAAGCTGTGAGCTCTGTGTGTGTGTGTGATCTTCAGGCTATCTGAATGGAAGAGTTCAGTAGAAATCAATGATAAGGGTCTCATAAAAGGACTGTTTCGCTTCATAAAAAGGATTTAGAGCATATGCTGTAGCCTGAGGCCTCGTGTCCACCCCCTAAAACTCTCGTTAGGAATATAAAAGTTTTATTCAGCATTTAACCTTTCAGCCTTCACAGATGCACCAGAAGTAGGACAAACACATTTCCAGTTCTGAATACTTTAAAGAGAAAGCACGCATCTTGTTCTCAACATTCATATGGAAATATTACGACTGTCAAACACCTCTGTTATTGTGTGTGTGTGTATGTGTGTGTGTGTGTGTGTGTGTGTGTCTGTGTTTGTTAAAGCATAATTAAATGTGTTTTCCTTTTCTCTCTTCTTTGTGTCTCTGGGGATCTTCAATACAAACATTACATTTACTCCCCACATGCACCCAGACAGCCACACAAACACCACCAAAACAAACAACAAAACATGTCATGACAGAGGAACACACACACACCTACACACACACACACACACACACACACAAACGCACTTTCTTGCAGGTTCTTGTTCGTAGTTTAATTACGATCTGTGTGGGTGATTATGAAACTCCCTTAGGAGTCTAATAGTCATATTTACTCTGTGTGTCTATGTGTGTGTGTGTGTGTGTGTGTGTGTGTAGGTGTGTTGACTAGAAAGAAAGGAGCTGTGCTACATTTCAGGGGCGTGTTTATATCCGCCTGTTTATTGCATAATCAAACATTCATTCCTCATTATGTTGCAAGTGCCAATATGTCTCAGCTGCAACGCTATAAATTTTATTTGTCTGCCTCTGAGTCTGTGTGTGTGTGTGTGTGTGTGTGTGTGCGTGTGTGCGCGTTTTCCCTGAAACACATAATTCATAATAACACTTTCTTATCGCAACGTGTGACTGTATAGTTACTTTGGCTGATGCTGTTCTATATCTCATTGTCCTCTTTCACAGCAGACATTTTGACTTGTCATGGCAGGACAGGCACATGGTGGTTCAGCTCACTCCGTGTCCCAGTAGCCATGTCTGTGAGCCAGCGCGCAAAATACCAGAGCCTTGAAAATAGCTCGCAATGATGGCATGCAGTCGTTATTCATCAGTAACACCTATGCTCCTCCTGCGATGACAAGTCAAAAAGTCTGCTGTGAAAGAAGTCAATTATGCATGAAGGCTGACTGTCAACCAGTCATGTCGTGCTGGGACGCTTGAATTGTTGAATTGGAGCCACTGTAAATGTTATTAGTTACACCTGTGCTTTCATTAGATTGACGGGTAAAAATGTCATCTATGGCCGTGGTGGAAGAAGTACTAGCCAAAGTAGCGATAACACCCTATAGTGGTAACGTACAGCAGACTCTTTAGAGCTTTTTCACTGAAAACATCTGACTGCTCTTTGGTGAGAGTTAACCAGTGGGCATACTCATAAAGCTTCCTTGTACTAAGAGTTCCATCTGATGAAATTCTAAGAAACGTCTCAGAATGACCACATTTACTAAGAATTTACCCTTAAAATTAAGACACCTTCGTGGCAAAGATAATTCGCAAAGCATAGCAGCTTAAGACCTAAGGTTTAAAACTGTCAAGAGTAGGGAGGAGGACTTTTAGCATCCTTAGGGGCTTCTTAAGCAGAGGAGGCGCTGAATGACAATGAGTTAATGAAACGCTACGGTGTACAGGTACATCTCAAAAAATTTGAATATCATGAAAAAGTTCAATATTTTTTGTCACTCATTTCAGAAAGTGAAACCCATATATTATGTAGATTCATTACACATAAAGTGAAATACTTCAAGCCTTTATTTCTTTTAGTTTTGATGATTATGCCTTACAGATAATAATTAGAATTCGATCAGAATCAGCTTTCTGTGTACACAAACGAGGAATTTGACTGATTATTTTTTTCTCTCAGAGTACAGGGAACAGTCATTAAATCTAAAATGAAAACAAATAATTCAAAAACTTAGACTAATACGAACATCTCTGAAACAACATAGCAACAATATGACAGCAGAAATTTAAGTGATCACTACACTGAGAAGTTTGGCGACTGTAAAAAGGACACGCCAATCTTACTAACAAGAAGAGCTTGATTCAGAATCTCCTCCTGCCTCTTATTATATAACACGCCTCACTGGTGCACTCCTTCTGAATGGTTCTAATCTATTCAACACAGATGTTTTTGAGATGTAGAGACTAGTTTTTATGATTAGGCGTATCAGTTTCACCATCCGTTTCCTGCCCGCTGTCACTAAAAGTGTATTTTTTCTTTTTAGATCAACCAATCACAACCAATGTGTCACACTTAGCAACGCGGTCGACCACGCCTCTGCTAGAGGGCCTCACTGCTAGACAATGAGCTGAAACTGATTATAAAGCTCTGTAAAGCTGAGATGAGCAGCTGATTTAGTGATAATTCTCTGTAGGTTCATCACTATGAGTGAAGCCTTTCACTCTGTCATTGTATACATTGTTATTATAGAAATATCAATTATAGGAACTTTAAGCAGAAGTATTATCAGCGGAACGTACTTAAAGTAGAAAAAGACCAAAGAGGAGATTATGGAGAATAGCCACCTCTAGATTACTGTTTATTACTGTTATGTTATATCATTGAATTATCATTATTAAGTATATTAATATAGCATCACTTTAGCTACTTTTAATTACTGTTCAGTGGTTAAATCTATAAAGATGCATCATATTCTATGAATGGATTATATTTTTTGTGGGTCAAATATAAAAGTAGCTGGTAATGTATTATAACGTATTACGTTATAATGTCATATAGCTGTATAAGAGGTGCATTTTAGCACAGCTCATACTTGTGTGCCTATATGTGTACTGAATGAGCTGAACAATTATTTCTAATGTTTATCTGAAGCTCATATAAAGATTCAGCAGACAGACTGTGGAAGATCCCTTTGATTTGATTAACACAGGCAGCTGAGGTATGAAGACAGACTTTAAAACAACAAATGTGTATTCATCCTTTGAATGGAAACAGCCAAGTTTAATCCAAGTACCTCAAAATTTCTCCAACCCGTACTTGTGTACTATTTCCATCACCAGATAATCATTACACCTCCAATTCCTCAGTGCTAAACGGCGGAGCACCCCAGGGCTGTGTGCTCAGTCCCCTCCAGTTCACACTGTACACCCATGACTGCACTACCAGACATCATGAGGACTCCACTGTGAAGTATTTGGACAACACCACCATCATCAGACGCATTATAAACAATGATAAGAGTTCATATCAGGAGGAAATCAACAATCTTGCAGAGCGCTGCACAAAGAACCATCAACTGCTCAACGTCAGCAACGCCTAAGAGCTGATTGTTGATTTTAGAAAAAATCCCTCTCTACATCAGTGGAGCTGAGGTGGAGCAGGTGAACAGTTTTGAGAAGGCTCCACTTACAGAACCTTTAACTGAGGAAGCCAGCACCAGAGCCGGAGCCAAGTTCTAGTTAACTTTTACAGAGGAGCAACAGAAAGCATGCTGGCAAAAGATACAGAAGTATCCACTGCTGTAGAGCAGCTTCATACCTAGGCCGTGAGACTCCTCTAAATAGTTTTTCTTTTATGTGAAATAAAAGAGGGACTTGTTGAACTTTAAAACTGACCACATTTCTTAAAATGTCAGGCGGCATATAAAAAGCCTTGCTGAGTTTAAACCAGTAACAGAGTTCACTGTGGAGAACTCATTCAGAGAGCTGTCACCACTTTCGAACCAGACTGTCTTTTCCATTATTTCACACAAGGCCTGATAGAGTCGATTCACTTTTTTCAGTAGGCCAGGTGAAAAACAGACTGAACACAACGCAACCGTGTGTATGTACACCCATCTCAAATCTTCAACAACGTTTCTGCGGGATTTCAGGATTACCGATGGATTTAGTTTATCAGTGAAACACAAACACTGGCTGTCTGTGTCTGCCCCCTCTCTTCATGCGCCCTCCCTCCTCCACCTCTCACATAAGGATCCCATAAAGTTTCTGCGGTCGAAGCGCATGCGCGGTGGCGGCCCCGAGTAGCGTGTGTAGTAGTATTATTATTGTGAATGGGGGGGTTTGAGGAGGAGGAGGGGGGGGGGGAGGGGGGCGGTATTTTGGGTGTACAGTCACAAGAGCGACTCGACGGAGCCAGGAAGTAGACTGCTGATGCTTTCAAGTGCTTGCGGAATTGTCGTAAATTTGATTTTTGACAGTTGCGCTGTTCAAAGTATGACAAAGAAGAAGAAACACACATTAAAAGCTTCAACAACAGATGGAGACATGAACTACAACAGACGCCCATTGGTGCTCATAGCTTGACACGTGCTCCAATTGAGTTTTCATTTCTGTTCGTTTAAGTTCCAGCCATAATATTCATGAGTTTTCAAGGGCTACTGCCGCGACACACACACATTGTACGCCTATTTGTCCCGCTGAATCACGCTGGAACAGCTGCTACTGTTGATGATGATACAAGGATAAAAATGTAAATTAGACTGTGTGCCAAAAAAGATATTTCCTCCTCTGGCACCACCGTGACTTTAATTAAAGCCGCCAAATTAAAGGCTATACTTACATAATCCCTTGAGCTTTATGCATTATTGTGGCCCCCTAAACTCCTGAACGTGTGATTACCCGGCAGGGCTACTGAGGGAGGAGCTCCTGGAAGTCGCAGGTAGACCGGAGACACAGACAGGGAGCGCTCGTTTGTTGCCACTTGCTCGAGAGATCACACGCTCGTCAACACAGAGAGAGAGAGAGGTAGAGAGAGAGAGAGAGAGACAGAGAGAGAGAGAGAGAGAGACGGTCAAATTGAGCTTTATCTATCGCGGTGGGTCACTTAATAAGAGCCACTTGGAGCCAGAGGCGAGCCGGAGCGCAGATCATCTTCATCAGAGCAGCGGTGATAATCAGAGAGCACATTGCTCCACACAGAGAACAAACACACACACAGAGAGAGAGAGAGGGAGAGAGAGAGAGGG
>CAEMYA010000008.1:372361-386594 GCA_903131615.1 Diplodus sargus
ACCTGACACACACACACACCCACACACACACACACCCACACACACACACACACACACACACACACAAACAGATTACAACTTCATCTCCTCCCTCCCGTTGTCTCCTTCCTTTCATCTGTCTGTCTACTGCTCTCTGTGTATCACTTTCTCCATATGTAGCTCACTTATTGTCCTCTCTCAGAGGCCCGTGATACTCCTGTGCATATTCAGTGGGCCACATAACCAGGAAGTGAACCTGAAAGCTAGAAGACCTTTTATGTATGCGCCAGCTGAGCAATTCTCATTGGTCTGAATAGGTGCTATCTTCTCTGGTTTGTAGCTCTTCTATATAAATCAGTGGGCCACCCAGGTAACAAGTGTATTTGGCTGTATTTGATGCCATCCACAATAAATTATCTAGCTCCCTTGCTCTTCCCCTCCCATCTATTAATTATTAACTGTTTTCAGATATTTTCATAATCACTTGATTGTTAGGTTTGGGTATGGGTCGCCGTTTTGTTTGCTCTCATGCATACACACATGCACGCGTGTGATGTAACTCACATTCCAGGCCATGGTTTCGCATTATACCATTGATCTACACGTTGTGTATCAAGAAATACACTAATGTGTCGCTCATGAGGACCAAAAACCTATTTATTACGGTGGTTAGAGCTCAAGGATAGCTGTGTATAGTATGTGGGTAGTATGTGTTTTGGCCAATATACAGTATATGTATGAGAAATACAATACCTTAAACAATTTTTAAAAGCTTATATTCTTTCCTTTTGCAGTTGAAATAGTCTTTATTTTTAACACAGATAACACAAAATCATCTGTAAACACCTTGACTCTGTGTCTGTGTGTGTCTGTCTGTCTGTCCTACCCCACCTGCGTGATCTCTTCCTCTGATTTACCTCCTTTTTATTCCAACTGCCAGGAATGACAACATGACGTCTGTACTTGGGTCGTTTTCAGAAGAGCCATTATGTGTTTGTTGTTGGCTGTGAAAGAACCGCTCTGTGTGTGTGCTCATGCATGCGTGTGTTTGTGTGAATGTGTGTGTGTGTCAGTGTGCTGTACAGAGAGAGCATGAATCAGGAATGATTCATGTGATGTGAACTTGAGCAACATATTCTCCTAACAATAATTTGTTTGTTAATGTGTAACTTTTTCAGAATAAAGGGTCAATTTTCTTGTCTTAGAAATTAAGAGGATGATGATTGGTGATGGCACTATATCTGCACAAAGAAAGAAAGAAAGAAAGAAAGAAAGAAAGAAAGAAAGAAAGAAAGAGCTGAGCAGAAGAAAGGCAGAGCGTGAGTTGTCTGTGACTGACTGCTGACTCAGTCACAGATAGATGTGTTAACTGTGTGAATGACACATACACACAGATGTGTGTAATGTGAATGTAACATGCAGCCTCCCAGACCCTCTCATAGTCATTGATGTAGCATTCTTCTGGATAATAACATAATTATTCCACTAAATCAGCTGCTGCCTCCAGGATAGTACACACACACACACACACACACACACACACACACACACTGTAGAGGAGAAGTGAAGTAGAAAGGCACATTCAAGATATGTATCTCGGAAATTGAAAAGAGAAAGCAGTCTAGTGGTGATGACGATGATATTAAAAGAGGTATATTTTAGTCTATGTGTGGTTTATTTGATTTGTGTCTATGTGTGTGTGTGTCTGTGTGTGTTTCCCTGTCTGTGTGTGTGAGTGTTCACATGCACGTGTGTGGGAGACAGACTGCCACAACTCACGAGACAGAAAACACTGATGCCCATTGTGTTCACACACGTCGTGGGCACTGGCCAGTGTGTGTATGTGAGCGTCTAATGTGACTGCGTGTGTGTGTGTCTGTGTGTGTGTGTGTGTGTGTGTGTGTGTGTGTGTGTGTGTGTGTGTGTGTGTGTGTGTGTGTGTGTGTGTGTGTGTGTGTGCAGCAGTGGGCAGTTGTGCTGACTAGATGGTTGGCACCAGGCTGAATGAGAGGCACCATGCCAACACATCCCACTACATCTGCGTCACACACTCTTTCTCTCTCTCTCCTTCTCTATCTCTCTCTCTCCTCCTCTCTCTCTCTGTCTCTCTCTCTCCTCTCTCTTTTTCACATACACACACACGCACACACTGTGTAGGAAGCACCTCCATTAGATCAAAAGTTGTAGATTTGACCACTGTATCAGCGTGTGTTCAGGTCTGAAGAAAACTGGGCTCAAAGTTCACAGACCTCCCCCACGAATGACTGTAAAAGTGATGCACAGTGACTCACAAGGCTGCAGCTGGTCTCCGTTGTCATATAAAATCTTTGCAACTGTCAATAGTCATTTACAGAAACTAAAATCAGATAACCATAGACTGTAGTGTTTTGCAATATTCTCATCGTGTATCCGTAGGAAACTCATGTGATGCAGAGCACTGTCCACAAAAATGTGATCTGAATGTCCAGAATCACAGGATGACATTATGTAAGACTCAACGTTTAATGCGTGACTGTACAGATGGGTGACAACAAAACAGCTTCCTAGTAAAATGTGTCATGAGTCTCTGTTCCACCGCACAGACAGTCGCAATTATCGTAGCTTTATCTTATTGGGAATGGATGTTTGGTGACGGTTTCACATCATTTTTACAATCATGAAAGTGAAATTCTTGCCAAAATGCAACCTAGGCTTTTTTTGTGAATGTATATGAGTCAAACCTTCGTGTAAAAGCATAATTACGACGAAAGAGGCACTTTTAAGATTTACTGTATATTTGTTTTCGGGTCAAACTCATTTTAAATGGGAGTGCTTGGGGCACTTTAGCGATAGAATCAAAATGGCTATTTTTAAAACACTAAGAAGGCTCGACACAACATGAAACTCTGCTCGTAGTATCACCAGGGTCTCTACACATGAACACGAGCATTGAGAACATTGTTTGTGCTCACAGAGTTTACTAAAAAGAAAGTTTTTGATCAACTCACCTTAGCAGTAGCTTGCTCCGCTAGCTGCCGTTATGGCAGCTGAGAAGTATTGATTTCTGAATGTGACGTAACCTGGAGGACAGTTAAGGTGAACCGCTACTGTCTTCTGGCAACAACTATCCACAAGATATCTCACGTGACTTTTCTGGCTTTTGATTTGAGATTGTTCCTTAGTGTTTTAAAAATGTTGATGCTATCGCTAAAGTGCCAAAAAGCACTCCCATTTAAAATGAGTTTGACCCAAAAACGTAAATATGGTAAACCTTAAAGTGCCTCTTTCGTTGTAATTATGCTTGTGCACTATATCTACTATTTACAAAAGTAGAGATTTGACATATAAAATTGCATTTCCCATGCAGAGTCCATCAATGTCCAACTGGAACGACCGTCTTTGAACAGAGGGGCTGGTCTACGACATTGCTTGTCACCCACCTACAATGCAGCACTGAGCTCTGTACCCAGACAGCTTAACAACCACTCACACCTAGGCTCACCTAGCCCAGCCCACATGAACACCGAATGGGTCGAGGACTCTGAAACTCAGAGCTCACACGTGTCCTTAACAACTCTGTAAGGACACTTCCATGCAGGGTTTAAAAACCTGCAACTGCCCTGCAGTGAGTTAGAAGAAGCCTCTTGGATGAGAGGTGAAACTTCTGCAAAAACTGAAACAAGTCCAGCTGCCTACGATACAGCCCACAATTTCACATGTGAGCAATGAAAGTTCTATATGCAGTTTTGACCTCTAGTATTGCTACGGGACTGTTTTTCCATGGGAAAACCACAAGCAAGTGAACATAGATATTAATAAGGCTGTAAATAAAACACTAAGTTTCTTTAAGGAGGAAAATGTATTCAGCACATTTGTTAGAGCTCAAGGATGAAGACAGTACATATAAAAATATATTTTTTTATAATACTCAATGAGATCAATACATATATTTTGTAAAATTATGATAAATTGTTTGTTTAATCAAAAAGCACTTCTGTTTTCATTCCTTTACGGGTTATTGAAACTGATAATGATGATAACTACTTTGGAATACTGCATGTCACAAAACAATTATCTATTATGAAGATATTGTCCAATCACTGTGTATATATTTGTGTCCAGATGTTTTGAACTTCTGTGGAAATCTTTACAAAATTCACATCAACTACCAATCACAGGGAACTTGTCATCTGTAGCCAAGCAGGTAAATGGAAGACAGTACAACAAAGAAAATCTAGTGACACAAAGTTGCTGCTTTGTAAAACTTGTGCTCGATTTTAGAGCAAGTCTGAATTTCCAGTGCAGTTCACCCTGCTCTCTTTTCTTATTCAGTGTGCTGCAGTGTGAGGGACTCCTACTGTCTTTACATGTGTGTGTTAGTAAATGGATGTGGGGGTTGACATGGTTCTCTCTCAGAGGAAGTCTGTGGTTGGGCCGTTTCTACATATTTTCCCCTTGCTCGCGCACACACACACACTGACGTGCACACGCACAAACACACACGTTTTCCCTGTCAAGCCAAATGAAACTTTCTTTTAAAAGCACTGAGCACCCCCACAGATGTGGAAGCCATCTCTCTCTCTCTCTCTCTCTCTCTCTTTCTCTCTCTCCAGCACACACACACACACACACACACACAGAAAAACATTTGCTCAAAAATAAACACAAAAACCCACAGTCTCTTGGAGTGCGCTCTCCCCTGCAACCCCGGTGCACTGTGGGTAGCTGTGGTAAAAGAGGTCCCTGTGAGAGGCAGTCCAAAAATAGCCTGAGTAAAAATGCAGGAACGTGGTGCTCGCCCACTGTCACATAGAAAAATACAGTCATCTGTGTGTGTGCGTTTGGGCGAGTGTTTCATTTTGTTAATTTATTCCTAAATGTGTGTTTACTCAGACAAAAATACCACCTAAAAACTGTCGACCCTGGGAAAAACAGCCTCTCACTGTGGTGTCGCTTCCTTGATGGGAAATCGGTGTCGTGGGAATGAGGAAGACAACAACGCAAAAAGAGAAAAAAATAAAGAGGGCAAATTCGATTTTAGCTTAACCTTTATCACATTTGTTGGCATATTTTTGGCTTCAAAGTAAAAGTTGACATGTCTCTGTGTAGATAAGGCTGAGTCTGAAAGAGATTAGATATATTAATTATGTCATAGGACTCCTGAGGAAACATAGACTAAGGAAGCTAAAGGAATACTCCACTTAAAGAAACGAAAAATGTTGTCATCATAAGGTTAAAATACTTTACTACAACTTTATGTCCAATATTAACTTTTCTTTTAGTTATTTTATGAGGCTAATATCCTGTTCTTTAGTTGCTGAATGCTCCACTATGTTCACCAGCTAGTTGCTAACACTGTTGGCCTCCTCTTTGGTGCTCAGCAGGTAGCATATAGTCAGATCTTCTGAACATCTGTGCAGAAAACAGCCGCCTTCTGCAGCCAGAAAGACACAGTAAGAGTAATGAGAGTTTACCGACCAGTTGAGTTGAACTAAAGGGAAACTCTAGAATTAGGTGATCATTTTCTGTTGGTTTGTCCATATAGGTGACCCTGTTCACATACAGGTTGTCATGTGATCCGTTGTTAATTTAAAAAGAATGCTGCTTCAAAAAATAATCGAGTCATTTTTGGAGGCAAAAATGCTGTATGAACTCCTAGCACACAAGATAATCAAGGAGGGAAAACTGGGAAATAACATGGTAAATATTGGACACTTAGGGCCACAGCACAGATATTTGGTCACAAAGGAAAAGTAATATCCTGCCACAAGGTGTTTAAAGTTCATTTTATGGATATTGTGTGTATTTTGGAACAGTTAAAGAGGATCTATTACCCTTTTTCAGCTTTCCCCGTTTTCCCTTAGGTGGGTTCTTGTGTATGTAAAAGGTGTTGAAAGTAACAAGGCCTCAAGTCTACACCTACGGGAGCTCCTCTTTCACACAGGAAACACTGCTCTTGAAGAGCATGAAACGCCTGGTCAGTGACCGCGCCTTTTATTCTGTGTCTTCTTGACATCACACCATATCTGTATTCACAGTAGAAGTGAGGCTAACCGGGAGCTGAAAACACGAAACAGAGCCGACCAGGGACACAGAGAGAAGTGCTGGCTCAGCCGTGTGTTAACAGACCAATCAGAACCCAGCTGGGCATTCGGAAGGGGGGGGGCTTAAGGAGACGGGAACTAAAACAGAGCGTCTCAGACAGAGGGAGCACGCAGAGCAGCAGCACTGAACAGTATGAGAAAACTGATGCATTCTGAGAACATAAGCATGTAAACCTATTCTAGTGGCAACCAAAAATAAAATGACGAGCCTAAAAATGAGCATGACATGTCTCCGTGACAAGACAGACCAAATACTTAAATAGCTGCCGAGAAAAAAAAAAAAAAAAACTGCACTACCTGAGTAAACGCACTGCACGTTCCCTGGAAAAGATCGTCTCTTCCCTCAACGAGATATTATTTATTGGCAAGCGTTGACAAACAGTTGAGTTTAGTTCACATTGCAGCAGATTAGATTTGCCTGCGGCAGCAGAGACGTGCTGCCAAATCTAAGCAGAGAAACGGTTCTGTGATCCTACACATGTACACATTCCCTCACCTTAAAATACACACACACTCTCTCGCACATATTTGGTGGTTACACTGCTGCTCTCCTGGCGTACAGCCATAGCCATGTAACACAAGCAGGAGTTGAGTAAGACCCGAAGTCTGACCCTCCTCTGTGTGTCTGACAGTCTGACGCTGTAGACTGCGCTCACTGTGTGGCTCAGCAGAAGAGAGAGGGGTTAACAAAAGATCAGTAAACACTTCTAGTCCTCTTATTATCACTGGTCCTTCTCCCACTATGCCGCCCTCCTTTCACAGAAAAGCACAAAACAGACACCACGCAAGGTCAAACGAGTTGTAATGATTTGTGGACGGCGTACAGTTCCCTCGCTTATCATCAGCCTTAACTGAGGACACATGAGGAGTGATGGGACATGGTGTTTATTTTCAAGAGATAAATAAGAGAAACAGGAGGTGAGAGCTATGCCGACCGAGACCGTTATCTCAGGGAAGAAGACCGCAGTCATATTTTAGCTGCCAGTGTGTGAATACAGCCATTGAATAAGTCACAGACACTGGGCAATGCCCCATCAAATAAATATAAATACCAAAAAAAACAACACTGGCACACACACATGCACATGTGCTCACACATTCACGTAGACGCACGAATGCGCGTCAGTGTGTGTGTGTGAATGATTTACAAGTCTAACACTCAATTGTACTGCGGAGGTTTTGACGTAGTTGGTGGTTTTTCCTCTTTCACAGCAGTAACAGCGGGGAAGGGAGGAGGTCTCCCAAACACAGAGCTTTTTATTTTTCTGGAGAAACAGCTGATGGGTTCTAAGTTAAGAATTAAATTTTTTACGCTTCTCCAGGACATTTTATGGTCCTCGGGCTAATGCACAATTAGCCAGCATTTCTTCTGACGCCATGAGAAACAGAATCAATCAGGTCTGCTCAGAGATCTCAGCCTGTTTGCCTCTTTCCTCGCCAACATTCTTGTTTTCCATGTTGCGTCACACAAAATTACAGAGAAGAAGAAGAAGAGTACGTCAGTGATGTTCCATTTCACACAGAACACTGAGTCTCACGCTCGCTTAATTAAATACCAAAATATGGAATTGATTTAGAACATCGCTGAAAATACAGTACAGCGCTGCAGTGATGATATCTCTCTTTCTCTCTCTCTGCCTCTCTCCCCCTCAGGTCCATTTAAAGGCTCCTATGATCTTGAATGGGGTGTGTGTGATCTGGAGAGGCTGGATCGACCTACAGAGGCTGGATGGGATGGGATTCCTGGAGTACGATGATGAGAGGGCGCAGGTACAGACACATGTACAATATATGTGTGCACTCATACAGTATCTGATATTTCTGCCCCTCTCCTGTTTGAAGGGGAACTCCTTTGATTTCACACATCAATGCAAGTGCAAGGTGTGCAAGTTACCTTGAGTCAAGTCACTGGAGTCGGCATCAGTTGGGTCAGAAGACACTCCTCATCTCAGACTAAAGCCTTGAGGCTACATGCCACTGTGAGCAGAACATCTGAATCTCAGGTTGTGTCCAGGATCACCCACTACTCCCTATTCACTTTATAGGGAGTTCCATATAGAGGACTGTATATTGAGCTCATCAGCCAAATGAAAAGACACTCTTGGACAGCGCTTTGAGTCAACTACATAGGACATAATAAATCTTAATATGCATTCAGTTGGCACTTCTAGTTGTCCCCTTCATAGTGGCTAGTTAGTGATTTCAGTCAGGTTGCATTGTGGGTAACATAGGTGTCCGGCATTGCGGTTCTGCTGTATTTATTTTCAGAGGTGTCAGACTAGGGATAAAAAGAGGGCCTTCATGTGAGGAGGACCAACAAAGACATTGGAGTGAATAGCTGTGCATTACAGTACAGGCCCGTAGAGAAGGCCTACGTGTCCATGAGTCTCCTGGGGGGTCACTGTGGAAACTACTATGGGTGATATATCTGATGCTCGTCCAAACTGGCACAAGGAACAAAGTGTTATAATCACTGATTTTTCCAGAAGCTAAGCAGGCCAAGCAATTGTAATAGTGTTAGTGGTATTTCCTTAATAAAGACACCAACCTAGATCTTCATGAATGACTGATACACAATATCAGACGTTCCGGGAACGAGGTCAGCGTCCTGTTACCATTCTCACTGGAACCTTTTAACCAAGCCAGAGATAGAAAGCTGAACTCACTCTGTATCTGTCTCTATCTGTCCATGTTCGTGTGCAGCATGAGGACGCTTTGGCCCAGGCGGCGTTTGAAGAGGCTCGGCGCAGAACCAGGGACTTCGAAGACAGAGACCGGTCACACAGAGAGGATCTGGAGGTGAGAGGGCCGTGTAGAGACATTACTGCACAGTGTAGCCCCAACTGTAACAGGACAAATCTGCTTCTTCCTTATCTTAGCCTCACAAAGCCAGCCTGAATGTTATCAATTGTGATTTTGCTCCAAGGTTCTTTCTGTCGTTTATTCCCATCAATTTGTCCTCTACGAGTTGTATTGCTGTACTGCGATCCACAGATAAACAATATTGGGACTTTCCCCGTGTCGTTTCACCTCAAGTCGGTTGCACCTCTGACCACAACCATCTTCATCGTTGGGTGTGGTGAGCAGCATGCTCCATTGCACCTGTAGGCACAGCCAATGGAGATGATTCAGCATCATCTGAGGACAGCAAAAACAAGATTTTCAGCTGCTATAAAGTGACTTTGTAAAGTAACTGCTGTAAATAAAAAGCACCTTGTTGGGCCTCAGATTTATTGAAAAGTTCATCAAATAATTTCAGAGACATTTTCAAAGCCCATCCCATTTTCATTTTTAAAATGGGAGGCAAAGGCAGCAGACATTCAGGCTGGATGGGTCATGTGTAATCACATGTGTAATAAAAATGTGCAATCTGTTATCTATATTTCAAGTATGTGGGCTGGCTTTGCAAGGCTGGACTTATCCAACTGGAAATTTGCGAACAGTGTTTTCAGATTTACAAACTCTAAATCAAGCATCAGCAAAGTATTCTGCACAGTTTGCACAATAAGTAAAATGATGTTGCAGATACTTCATTACAGAGATCAATGGTCAATCTTTTTGCAAATGTGCCCTAAATTTGTTCCACATTTTCCATAATAATAATTTGGAACTCTGTATTGGTTGCTTTAAAGACTAAACCCCATTTTATTAAAGCCACGGAGTCAAATTTCCAGTTGGACTTTCTTTGCTTAGCGCTTGGGGTGGCTTAGGGTTGTGTGATGTGTGGTTGTGTGCTTTAATCATGTTTTAATTAAATAGCATTTTACAGTTTGAATCATAGGTTTAGTGCATGATCAGCTAGACGATAAATCTAATCTGATAATTGATTTGATTTGATATTATTATTGAACTATTGAATGACTGATTCAGCTTTGTCAGATGTCCAAAAAGCCCTGAAGGGAAAGGAGTTTATTCGCTTAAAAAAACCCTGAAATTTGACAAACCGAAGTAACATCAGCAATTGGTATTCTAGTTCCAGAAATGTAAATGTGTTTCTAAATTGCATTTTGTTGTTTTAATCATCTCCCCGTACAAATTTGTGTTGCCTTGTGTACGTTAATTCAGATTCACGGCGCTGTCGGTTTGAATTTTGAAATCGTCCCAAATGTATGTAACCATGACAAACTCACTTTCCCAGCAAGGCTTTGGGGAGATCACTAGTGTCCTTCCCAAGTTGACGGCCGACGAATGAACCCCAAATTGTTTATTTTTTAGGACCCTGTGGTTTCTAAAATCTGGGACTGATGACACACAGACAGACAGCCAGCAGAAAAGAACAGGGTCTGTGTCCTTCATTTCTCACCATCTATCACACTGTCATGCACTAAACCACCCTGTGTGTGTGTGTGTGTGTGCCTGTGTGCCTGTGTGTGTGTGTGTGTGTGTGTGTGTGTGTGTGTGTGCATGTGTGTGTGGTTGTGTGTGTGTGCATGTGTCTGCCTGTGTAATTCCTCTATGTGCATTCTCGTGTCTGTCCGTTGTTTTCTGTGTTCGTCTGCGACCGTCAGTGTCTTATTATTGTCACATATGTGTGTGTCTGTGTGTGTGCTCAAGGACATGCATGCACTCCTAATGAATTTATAGACTGAAATATCTGCTCCAGCTTGTTTACCACTCATGTAGCGTGAGCGACCGTAACGACAAAATGTGACCATTTCATGGCCAGTTTGCACAATGACACACACACACACGCACACACTCATGGAGACCCACCACAGCTTTGCAGCACATGGTCCTGCAGAAATTAGAGAGAAAGGAAAGGCAGGAACTCGGCACATGAAGAGAACAGAGCAGAAAGACAGGAAAAGGAAAAAAAAAAGAAAGAGAGGCATTTATTGAAGGTCGTCTTTCATCTGACTGATCTCATGTTTCTTCCCTGAGGCTCAGAGAGAAAAGAGAAAACCTTGTGTCTCCTGCTGAATCAATAGAAGTGCCATCACTTTCCCATTAAAACTCATGCGCTCTAAAAAAAGACATTGGATTAAGGGCTAAGAATGATTTGGATTCAGATCAAAAAATGTACACCATGTACAACTTTATGTATATTTATATTGTAGTCTAAAACCTAAAGCAGTCATTTCTTTACTTAAAAATACCTAGGTAACACCCAATAATAACCATAATTAATATATGGTAAATATATAGATAAGTAAACATTAGTAATGAATTATTTAGCTGTTACCAATCAATGACACACTTTATAAACTGTTTGTTAAGCAATTGTTTATTGTAAAGTTGCAAGTGATGTTTATAATACTTTGTAAATGGTTATATAATACTGTGTATGATGCAGCTGATGTTTATAAACCTTAACATCAATTTAAAAAAAATGTTTTATAAAACATTTCATTGTTTGTTAACAGTGAAATAACTTTTAACTAATGTTGTATTAACTTTAATTTACCATTTATTAATGATGTTTATGATAAAGTGTCACCTATTCCTCATTTCCTTTGTTTTTCCCGGCAGAGGCGTCACTAGTTTTAAAGATATCTAAAATGACTGAATATCCTCGAACTTCCTGGCCCTGCCCAAATGAAAAGAAACATCTGCTCACCAGCTCTTAAATCTCATACTTGAATATGTTCGATCTCAGTTGATTAATCCATACACAACCAAAATAAATAAATAAATAATAAATAATTACACAACCAAAATTGTTGGCACTATTGATTGTTGATTTTTGGCCAGACATGGTAAACTAAGAGATGTATTGTTTAATTAGTGAGCCTGCCCCCCTGCTTCCAGTTTTCATGCTAAATTAAGCCAGTTGTAGCATTAGCCTTAACAAACAAATATGACCGTGGTATCAATCTTCTCATTCAACTCACTTTAATAACAAAGCAAATGAGGATGTTTTTCAAACCGTGAAACAAATCCTTTAAAGGAACAAACATATGTGATGGCCCACAGGCTACAAGGAAATACGAGGAAGCAATAAAACAGACATACTGTTTTGTTGCGTGCTCTTTTTCATGCCAGTAATTTAATGGGGCACTTTCACACAAGTGTTTTTTTGTGGTGCTTCAGCTGCAAGTTCAAGCAATTTCTCTATGGCCCTCAAAAAAGATATTTTTCTCCCTGCCACCCACGAGCTATGCCCTCTTTTATTTATTCAAACATATTTCTTTGGATCCTGTTCACTCCCTGACCTTTCTGATGAATGCACAGAATTAAAACACCAAAGAAACCACAGTGAGGGCTTTTTTTTGCACAGTTTTGTGGAAAGACAAACAAAATCAGTTTCAATCCAAGTAACATTTCTTTTTATGTCACACCTAAAATATTTTATTTGCCCGTTCTTACCAGAATGGGTGTAAATGTTTTCATAATAATTTGCCGGGAAATCCTCATTGATTAGTTCTGCCCTGCAGCTCTCCCTACATTTAATTCAACGTTTAAGAAAGTTATTGAAAAGCTCCCCTTTATCATGGTGCAGAGCCAAACATGGCTCACTTTTAGAATTTTGGGTAGATTATGACAGATGTCCTCCCGTGACAAAATTGATAAAAATGTACATTAAAAGTTGAAAATTGTTCAGAAAGATGTGTTGGTAGTTGAACAACACATTACACAATCATTAACAATGGATTGTTTTCCTCTTTAGGCGGTTTATTTGGCTGATATTCATACACTAAGGTCCTTAACATGCTGTGTGTTAAAGACCACAGAGTGTACAAAAACACTGATACATGTACACATACAGCAGATTGTCTTTTGCCATCTATGTTCAGTGCAGTAGTGACTTCTACCGTGCCGGACGAGAGCTGAGAAAAAGTAGTGTGTTATCAGCCTAATGTTGGGTGTGTGAGGATTTATAGATTGAATTGATATAAAAGAAATATAATTAGCCACAAAAAAGTAGTTCTACTGTCTTGCAGAGGATTAGACATCAGTTTCACACCACGATGTCAGTGTGAAACGAATCTTAGCGTCAGAAACAGCAGTCGCAGTGGGATCCTGCAGATCTGCTCCGAGCCGATTCTTTGGGCGTGACTGACGAGCGCCGCTGAATAGCTGCACAGATTCAGTCTCTGCATTTCTGTGGTCTGAACTCCACCTCTCCTTCTGACTGTCTGTCTCTCTCTATCTCTATCTCCATTGCTCTCTAGTTAGCTGGTGATCTAGTTATCTCTCTATAAATACCGCACGTCATTCTCACGGTTAACTTATTCCGTCAGGCATAAGATATGAAAAGAAAGACAGAAGTCACTCTATTTGTTGCCTAATGTAAATTCAAATGAATAGAAATGAAATAATTCGGCCTTTATTCACAGCCTGCAACAGACATTTGAATTTCTGCTGCTGTAAGTCAATTTAGATGATGAGGAAAAGCGTTTGGAAGAATGTGAGTGAATTAAGTCAGACATGAGATGGGATGAAGAGGCTGGCGTACAGTTAATCTGTAGGGTAGGAGTGCATTTTTCATGCTTGCATTATATGAAAAAATACTTTGAAAACATATTTGAATGACATTACAATATGATTTACATATCTGGAGCATATACAAGGCCTTCATTTATATACACCGTTTGATATTTAATCCGAATTTGCCACAAGTGGTGTTTATTTCTTACAAGTGAAGCCAAAATCTTAATGCGCAAAACATCTGTGAAATATTACTTTAACCATAAACCTCTCACTCAAACCCAGAATAAGGGAGATTTGACAGGTTAACATTAAAACCATCATATTTACACTTACTTTTATGACCTGCTATATTATCAGTAAAGACAAGAAAATGTCAAATTCCTTTCTGTTATTTGGTTGAGTGAGTTTCATCAAAGTAAAGCTCGGCAGTAAAACTGATGTCTTTTTTTTTTTTTTCACCACTGCGTTCTCTGAATATAAAACTGTCTCCCCTTCCCGTCATTTTGGCAGATACAACATGTTTAATCCCAAAGCAGCGATATCCCAGTCACTCAAGGTCAGAGGGTACCTGTCAGGATGATGGATAGAGAAGCAATAGATCGAGAAGAGATGCGCACACACACACACACACACACACACACACTCACACACATTTCTCAAAGTGCTCAGCAGAAAGAGATTTGGTGGTGAATGATGAGCTGGCACTGAAAGCATTAATATATCATTAGTATCGATCGCCATCAGACCCCCTGCTTTGACTTGTGCTTTGCATAAACACACACACACACACACACACACAC
>CAEMYA010000008.1:386627-408610 GCA_903131615.1 Diplodus sargus
ATCTGCCCTGACTTGGTCACCACCACACACACACACTTCTCCAGTATTGAGTTGTGGTTGAGCAGCCTATAGTGGCCCAGCAGGCTTCCATCTGTGTGTGGATCAATAAAGAAAGCTCTCCTGCCCGTATGATTAGTGAAGACCACTCCTTTCTACCAAGACAAACAGTGGATCTGTTGGTCACAGCTACGAGCAGCTTGTTTTAACCTCAGACGCTCAAAGCCCTCTTGTCTTCTCATTCATATTTCTCCAGACTGGCTTTCATAGAATCTGTTGTGGATTGTATTTCAGATAAGCGGGTGTTTGTTGGAAGGAATACGCTTAATAAGTTGGATCTTGTGGTTTTCATTCTTCTCTGATTGTGATTTATACCTCACACACTTATGTAACTGAGGTTAGGACTGAGTTTTTTTTTTGGTTTTATGTAGGATTGAAACTGACAGAAATAAGTTAAAAAAAAAATACATTTCTCAATAAATAGATATGCCATTAAATCTGTCAAAATAATATTGTGGGAATAACTGAGAGGAAATGCAGATGGAAAATAATACATGAATAAATACATAAATAGATGAATAATGAAAGAATAGGAAAATAAATTAAAAGTGGAGTTGTTACAAATGTAAATAAATACAGAGGATAATTCAAGCAATAACACCAATTTATGTAGCATTTTATAAATTGATTAATTCCTACATTTATCGTCAGTGTTATTTTTGGTTGATTTAAAGGATAAGGTCGCCCAAAAATTCAAATCCGTTCTATATCTTCTCACACTAACGCAGATGGAAACTCTGAAGTTTTCGCAGTCCACAAAATATGTCTGTAGGTTTACAACAAAACAGCGTTGAAGCATTCTTCTCAACAACTGAAGCAGATGGGGACTTGTTTGTTTTGAAGTTTTGAAAAGTAAAAAAGACAAGTGGAAAAAACATAAAATGGCTGCAATCAGCTCATGCAGCGTTATCCAAGTCTCCGCAAGCCCCAGCATTGCACATTGGCTTGAAAAGATGTAATGCACCCGCTTCAGACGGGGTGTGCGCTAATGCTTTTAGCTTAGTAGCTACAGCGAAGATTTCAGGGTTTGAACAATGTTGTTTCAAATCTGCTGGGGATCTCTGGGATTCCAAATACTTGGGATAAGCCGGACAAAGTCCCCGGCTCCTTCCGTTGTTTAAGAGAACGCTGCAACGCTGTTTTGATGTGACGCTCCAGAAATGTTTTGCGGACGGTGAAACTTCCCCTAACTTTCCATCAGCATGACAGTAAGTGGATAATGGCTGAATTTTCAACCTTGGGTAACCTTATCCTTTAATTGTCGGAGACAGACGTGTCACACACACACATCCATCACCGCCTCAATCTCCATATTCATACTTTTCGCCTCATTTCATCTCGTAACTTCTTGCATTGGCGCTGAACATTGTCTGCTAATGTTCCGGAAAATCGTCCATTATGAGCTTTAGTCTCGGGCACAGACGCTGCTGTATTCAACGATTAACACTGGAGATCATTGCTATAATCCATAACCCAGTCATCCCAATCGAGCCACCCTTGGGTGTTTGATAGAGGCAGCTTAGGTGGAGCAGCAGAAGGCTTCCCAGAGGGTGCAGACAGAAAGTGGAGTCAGTCGGGCTGTGGGGAGTCAAAATGGTAGTATGACATACTGTATGTGCGTGTGCATGTGACTGTGTGTATGTTGCTATTATGGTGAGTCACTGAGATGACACAAACTACATTCCTGATGAACTAAGCAACCCCTTTACTATCTCTGTCTGCATTTCTGTCTGCGCCGCTCTCTGCCTCACCTCTCGCCGCACTTTGTCACCTCCCTCCGCTCTCTCCCCCGTCTCACCCCCTTCCCAATTTCCCTCAGCTATCACTTAAGTGTAAACATATGACCACAAGTATTTTTTTTTTTACAGCAGGAGGGTCATACCAAGGCCTCGCTCATAAACACACACTACACACCGTCATGAAATGTATTTAAAAGTCTTTTATTGCTGATGGCTTTTAATGATGACCTAATGATTGGTGTGGTGTGTTTGTTTGTTTGTTTGTGTGTGTGTGTCTATTTGCGCGCGTGTGTTTATCTATGTCATACAGCCCGCATGTCTGCCTGTTTATCAGTCTGTCAGTCTGCCGTTTTGTCCGTCTGTCTGTCTGCTACCTTGACCAAAATATCAACATCAGTAAAGTGTATAAACAGCAGCACCGAGCCTCATTGCGATGAAGCTCTCTGGCTCCCTCTAGTGACGTTTTGTGGAACTGCGCCTTCTTACTGACAGGGCCCCACATCAGACTGTAGTTGTAGGAGGCTGTTTTCATTCCCCAGCAACCAAACTGAGTGTAGTTGTTCACACGTAACTTCATATTAACTTGCATTTCAAAGCAGTAAGCATGAATAATGCTGTTGCGTGCAGAGTATTTTATCAGCATTCTTACCGCTCCTAAAAAAGATTCATAAGAGGTTGAGAAACCGTAGCCACCTCAATAACATAACATAGTTGCAATCATATATAATTATGTGTCTCCACCTTTCAAAACCCACTTGTCTATTCACAATTAATACATACAGGAAACATAACGTCATAAACAGGCCTTTGGAAAGCCACAGAGGACGTTATACAACTGTTTTGGTTCCTCCTGACGATTGAATTGTCGTGAATTTGTAATATGTAAGATGGAGTGTTTGAAGGGTAAGGACATTTCACTCACCCGCATGCAAAAGACAAGTCAGGTGAAGTTTCACAGTCAACAAAAGTCTCCTTTTGGTGGGGGGGACTTTGTATAAAAGGTAAAAAAAAATAAAAATTAAAAAATAAATGAACAACTGAAAAAATCCGCCATCCCAAAATGATTTGAAAAAGACATTATTTACACCCTTTATCCTTTAAACCTAATCCGGGACATGATGCGTGCTCTGTCAGGGAAATTGCTGATCAGACCCTCATCAACCATGTTTGTCAGCCAGTTGAACACACTTTACAAACACTGGGTTAAAAATCTACCAAGTGTGGTGTCATTATGGCACCGGGGCAATTCTGGGTTACTTTGACCCAGAGCTGATGTCAGTGTCTCCTCCTGGATCAAAACAAACCCTCTGCAGTTTTCTACCTGTTCATAGTGTGTAATTGACCCAGTGTTGCATTGATGCTGGATTGACCCTACATCATTTTTTTAACTCTACAAAATAAACAATGGCTATTACTTATTATTGACTGATATATTATATGTATTTAATATCTACCTTTTAGTTTTCACACATGTGCAAACATTTTATAAAAGTAAACAGGGGTTATTCAGCCAGTCAGGAGAATCATTAAACCTCACTGTTGCTGACATTGTTGATGTGAGTCATGTGCATTTTCAGGGGGTTCAAGTCGAACACTGTACTTAATTTGTGTCTCTCTACATTTCTTTCTTCCTGTCTTCTCACCTCCTCATCCTCCCCCCCTCCCCCCTGCGAATCCTTCCATCCCTCTCTCTCCTCAGTCCAGACGACAGCAGGACCCCAGCCCTGGCTCAAACATGGCCAACGCTGACGTGGAACACAAGATGCGCTGAGGAGGACGAGGATGAGGGAATATCGGAGGGAGGAGGAAGGAAGGGCTGGCTGTCCGTTCGCTTTCAATACAATCAACTGAAGCAAAAATGTCATCTGAATCACAGTTGTAGACCAATTGTTCACCAGTATTTCGTAACAGGTTTGATATGATCATTTTCACACGGCAAACATTTTTGAGATATTATATTATATTATGTAGAGGACAGGAACATTTTCTCCATTGATTGGATTGAAGGTGAAATGAGCCCTAGACAAGAAGGATTAAAAAGTATAAGGACACAACAGACCTGGGCAAAAAATACAGAATATATTTAAATACAGAGAAGGGAAAATGAGAAGTCGATTTAGCATTATATTGCAAAAGTGACACAACCAGAGGTCAAGTGAGCGTTTCAAATATGTAAAGTGAAGATCAAGTCATTCAAAGCCTTTATTTTTTATCCAGGTCTTAAAGGATTTGTTGGATTGAGTTACTTTCAAGTACCAAAAGTATATTTTCTATCAGTACAAGATGAAAATAGAGGGGTTACAGATGTCATTGACAGAAGGAGCAGTCTGGCTCAGGGTCACGGTCAGTGCTTATTGGTCAGCATTACCTGAGCATGCATCAAAAGTGAGGCGTTGACAGTTTCTGGGTGGCGGGGGAGGACAAATATTCTGCAATGTTCACTGTTGTGCAACACTTGACATTTGTGAACATGCCTGTGTTAACCCCCACTGTGCCAAGCTCACCTGAAACCTGCTGTTTTCTTAGACCAAAGTTCAATTTGCTGGAAAGGAGGGGTGAAAGATTGGGAAACTGAATTTTAAAACTGTGGGCAGGTGGGAGGGGAGCATAAACAGAAAAATGTGCCAGGTTGTAGAGTAAGAAGTGTTTGCTGTACTATGATACTGATGATTTCTTTAAAAACTTCACCACGGTGAGATGCCTGGACTACAACCTGAGGCGGGCAGACAGTTGGCAAAGAAAACTGGTGACAAACTATCTTTGGCTCTGGAAGTGGGATTGGAGGGGGGCGGGGGGGCGGTGAAGGGACTGTCAATTCATACGTCCTATGTCTTCTGAGGGTTTTGCACTATGTGATACAATCAGTCTTGTTCCCCACATGGTTTTTTTCTTAGTGTGCATGAAACCAAACACAGGCCTACCTATGTTCTTTAATGTTCCCTATGCAACCTATTTATCACGAGAGCACTCTCTTTGCAGCGCCTTGTTGAGGAATTACTGGGTGATTCATTGCTGTTTCATTGTTGTGAAGCCAAATTTAGATCCCAAACAGTAGCATGCTCAACAAAGCACAAGAGCGTGGTGTTTATTTAAAGGGGCAATATGTAAGAATTTTAGTGTTAAATATCCTGTCATCAACAGACTGTGAAGAGATAACACTTTTGACATTACTTCAAATACCTTTATTTATTGTGTTGCATCCAAGTTAGCATGCTAACCAGCTAGCCCCCTAGCCGCTTAGCTTCAGAGGAGATGGTCGATAAGCGAGCACCACCCACACTTCTCCAGTGCTCTGAGCTCCCAGTCCGGGCAGAGTCACAGCCAATACGATTGCTAGCTGCATGGTAAGCTCATTCTACCAGCTGAAGGCAGCTAAAGTTCGCAGCAGTTATTGGTTACTCTAATGCCCCTTGACTGTTTGGAGTGTGAATTTTACAGATGGCCAATTCTTACATATTGCTCCTTTAACCAGGGTATGTTTGTGTCCTTTTCAGACACTTGATGAAAACAAAAATGTCTGGTGACCCTTCATTTTGACACCTGTCTTTTAGAATCTGTGCATACCTTTGAGCCACGGGGTCATCGTAACAGAACAGTGCCGCCCAGTAAGAACCATGTAGCTCCAAATCTGGCAATTTTGAATTCAGGAAAACTGAAGGATGACGTGTTCCTTGTCAACTAAATAAAGCCATTAAAAAGCCACTGCGTTATCTGAAACAAAGCAGAAAAGGGGCATTTTACATCGCTCATGTCAAGTAGATCTTCTGGACATACATGGTTGTCATTGAACAGCGGTGATATGTCAAGCTTCTATTCTCATCAGCTGCATGTGTCCCATAGCATCCGTCACTTCTACTGTACAAACATTGGATTGCGAATCAATATGAGTAATTTATCAGCTCAGATCATAGACTGCAGTTTAGTTATTCTCTCTATCAATCACCCAGATATTCCTCATCACCAACAGGCTGTAAAACCCTAAATGCAGTCTAAGTACTATTCCCCGTCCTGTTACAGCACTAGTGTAATGAAATGGTATTTTTTGTTATCTTATTTTTTTGTTTGTGTGAAAGTCATGATGTTTACTTTTTATATTACTTCTCACCTCTGTACATGTATTCATTTTTGTTCATCTTTCAGCTTTGTTATGAACTAGTAGTAGCAGTTGTGGGCTATTATATGTCAAGTCGAGTGTAAAATTACAAAATGTCTCCAGAAAATTTGGGAGTTTTGAAGACTTTTGTTGCTTTTGTCTTTCATGTGTTGCTGTCATTCATGTTATTTTTTTGGTTTTGTAGGAAATCCACCTCCTGGGTTAGATACATTGAATGTGGATTGACTCAAGTCTTGTTATTAGGAGATATAAATGTCTTTTTTTTTATATTGTGCAACTAGAAGCTCTTTTCATTTTCCAGTGTGTTTTACATTTAGTGCACTCAACGGTTTTATTATAATTATTATAACCAAGAAAAATCTTTTGTTTAGTCATGCTTTTTTTCCCCCTCAATCTGACTTTTTAAGGATTTCTATGAATTTTACATGAGCTGAAAAAAAACGGTGATTTTTTTTTATCCATTGATAGCCATGTGTTTGTAACATTTTTCACTTTTGGAGTAAAGAAGTGTTGTTTTTCTCAAAACAGTTGAAATTGAAATAAAAAAGTGAATGAAAGCTCGAACAACGTGACACATTTGAGGTTATATCATTTTTAAAAAAAGAATCAAAAGTATTCAAAGGAGCTGTTAAAGCTGTAATGGTAACCAATTTGTCTTCAAACAAAAAATCACAGGGCCAAAATATCATGCTCAGGATACAACAAGAAACAACGCAGAATTTGTGTACTACGTGGGATAATTTAATTCTCCTCATCTGCGGTCAGATAATTCATTCTTTCATTAATCATTCATTTTTTCCCCACAGTGATATTGGCAAGGCAGAAAAACTGAGATAAGTCCTACAGTTTCATGCAGTCAGTTGACCTTGTGAGTCAGTGCTTAAACAGTTCAAGAATGTTGACATGTGCTTTCTGTCTGAAGGCACCTTCAGTGTGATAAGTGCTGGATTTTTTTTTTGTGACTGAGTTTGACGTTGTTTTGTTGAAAAGTCCAGCAGATGAGACACATCAGGGAAGTGGCATTAAAGGCTTCGAAATGAGGAGGCGAGGCGGATGGAGGGACAGAGGAAGGCATTAGAAGTATGAACGATGAGCGCTCAGGTCATGTTGGTGAAGGTTACATGTGCAGTGGTTGTTCTTCATGAAGCTCAGTCGCTCTTTCTCGTATTCGGAGATTACGCGGTTTGAGGACTGCGCCAGTACAGATCAGGAGGTCACAGCTTGGATTCTGACAGTGTAGATTGTGGTGTTAAGCATCATTGTCAAAGTAAGAGCGGTGGCATTGGGTATGAATCGCTGAAATGTGAAGTGAATTGTCGGTGGACAGTCAAGAGACAGTGCAGTATGAGATGGTGTAAAGGTTTTTGGAAACCTGTATGTCATTAAATAGTTGGTTATGTCTATATGACAGCAAATCCAGCTGATTCCCTTATAAATCTTAAAGTATTATGGATGCTCTCGTGAGATCTCCTCTAATATCTATCTTTATGGATTTAAACATCGTCCTCAGGCAAAGAAACATCAGCAAGGGATTGATTTTAAATGAGTCAAAGTCAGATTTCTAGATTGGAGTCAGGAAGTGAGGCCTACGTGTCACACTCTGTCCCCACTCCACCCACCCAGTGTATCATTGCATCATTATTTAGATGTCAGCCATGCAAACAACTTAGTTAACACTCCATCCTTCATTTTTCTTAATGCAGGCATTAAGGGAAAAAAAAATAAAGAAGTAAATAAGATAAACCGCCCTCATTTTCTTTCTTTGTTTCTTTTTTTTACCTGAACTGTTTATCTTCTTTTTGTTTAAGTTATTGATACTTTGGTTTTACATAGAGATCAAAGAAGAGCTCTGTGATATTTAGTGGCTTGTACACACTCCCAAAGTTTCTCCTTCCTGTGTGTGTGGTCTGTCTATCCCTCTGTTTTAGGGTTGAGCTTTTCCTCTCGGAGGAAACTGAAATATGAGATATTCAATTCAAAATGTTGGATGTTTTTCATAATAAACCTGTATGAATTCTTGTATTTGTTTCTGTTCTTTACACGTACTTCACTACAACTGTAACTGACTGTGTTTTCACTGAGCCTGGTTCTATGTCCTGTCAGGCCCGTGTAGTGACTGTGCTTCATTGACATCCGTCTCACTGTCCTGTTTGTTTTGATTCTCCTGATGGTTGGAACAACTTACTCTTTTATAATTTATTATGACCAGGCTTGCATCAACACGTCAGCCGAATATCAGTATCGGCGCATATTCTCCTTGTTGACATTCGCCAATGGCATTTTTCAGATGTTCATCTAATGTGTCATATCATGTTTGGGCTGGGCTTCATAAGTTATCAGCTTCAATGAGGCTGTGTACTTGCTAAGAATTGATATCATTGAGTACAGCAGGCTAGAAAGGATCCTGAAGCACTTTTTTATGAGAAGAGAGGTTTTATTAAAGGTTCTTTCATTAATGCTTATATGCTCAGATTTGGACTGAAATATACAATGATGGGATAAATGGCTTTATACATTTGAGGTTTTTTTCATATAATGACGATTTCTTTGTTTCCCTGGCACCAAGTGGGGAATAAACAACAACAAAAACAACATCATCACTTAAATAAAACAGTTTGCATGTTCTTTCCCCAGAGGTCAGTGTTTGTGTGGCAGGGGAAAGGCTGGTTTCAACTGATTTCAGTTATCTTAGTATGAGAACTGATTCTAATTAAGATGGTAATACATTTAGTAGCAGAATCAAAATTCCTTTATTAGTCCCACAAATAGAGAAATATGTCACAGCAGCAAAAGGACATAATAATAATAGTAAAAACTAAACAATATAATAAAAGGTAAGCAACAGAAATAGACTTGTATGTATACATATTATGTACAATATAACAGTGTAATTATAAACAGTGTGGTAATGTATTGTTGTGAATAAATACTGAATATGGGTATGAAAATTGCCCAGTTGAGTGAGTTATGTATACAGTTTGCATTGCACAGTGCACAGTGAGGTCCACTGGGAGCAGTGCTGGTTGTACAGTCTGACAGCAGCAGGAAGGAAGGACCTGTGATACCTCTCCTTCACACACTTGGTGTGTATCAGTCTGTTGCTGAAGGAGCTGCCCAGTGCTGTGAGAGTGACCTGCAGGGGGCGGGACTCCTGCACCAGCAGCGATGACAGCTTGTCCATCATCCTGCTCTCTCCCACCATCTGCACTGAGTCAAGAGGGCATCCCAGGGTGGAGCCGGCCTTCTTGATAAGTTTATCAAGTCTCCTCCTGTCTGCTGTCGAGATGCTGCTGCTCCAGCAGACTATTCCATAGAAAATGGCTGATGCCACCACAGAGACATAGAAAGAGGTCAGGAGTGCCGCCTGCAATCTAGATGGCCTGAGCTTCCTCAGCAGATGCAGTCTGCTCCGACCTTTCTTGTATGTTGCTGCAGTGTGATCATTCCAGTCCAGTTTATTGTTCAGGTGAACTCCCAGGTACTTCTAAGATGTCATCATCTCAGTGTCCGTTCCCTGGATGTTCACCTGTGTGCAGGGTTGTCTGTGCCTGCAGAAATCCACCACCAGCTCTTTGGTCTTCCCAGCATTAAGCTGGAGGTGCTTCCCATGGCACCAGTGAATTAAGTAAATTAAGCTTCTTAAAATTCCACCATATCAGAAATTGTCTAATTACTAAGGCAGCAGCACAGTACCTCACTGCCGTGGTTATGTCATATGTATCATACTGCCAGTGTGTAACTAGCAGGGCACAAGCCTCCTGTACAACACTCAAACATGTACAGTCAGTATACAGGCTCTTTAGGTGCTTGATGGGAAATTAAACACCCATCACCATTGTCACTGCCTGAGAAATCAAAATGTACTGAGATGGGACAATGCTAACACATTTACAGACGCTCGTCTGGTCTATAGATCCTGCACAGCTTGGCTCCTCCCCCTCTTAGTGCCTTACAAAGCAGAAAGCAACTGATGATAGACACACAGGTCTGTGGCAAGACAGGATTGTGTAACGCTTCTAAGGAGGACTGCCTTTGGACAGTCAGCTTTTTCAGTGAGAGCAGCTCACACACGGATTTAAAAAGTAATAATTTAAAGTCATGGTTAAAGACAATAAAGTCTGTGACTAAACTTTGTTGTTATTTGGTTTTTAAGTGTTTGATATGTGCGCTAAATGAACAGTGGAGCTGTTCCAATTAAGGTGTTTTATGTGTGTTGTATACAATAGCTATAGCTGTCATTACAACTACCTAGCGACTGCAGTTGAAAAATAGCCAGAATCAATGTCAGCTTTGGGCCAAATTGGGATTTAAAACATCAAAATCTGACCAGAATTTCACAGTCAGTGCATTATTACTCATGGAGTCTGATGACACCACACTATTCCCAACATTACTCTTCCCTCCTTCAGTGTGTGAAGTGGAAACACCTGTGTGAGTTTGCAGGGATTTAAATAGGCCTTTTCAGCGCAGACGTTTCATGACTTGTCACAGAAAGAAATGTAAAGTTAGTAATGACATTAATGAGGCTCCCAGTAAGTTATGACGATGAGCCAATACAGAACTGGAAAAATGGTTTAGTGTAGTTATGCACTTACTGACAAAATAATAGACATTACAGTGTATTTATTCATAGAATGGAGGAACTATTCAGTTCCACATCAGAACACTAGCATAAAGGCGAGTATATGTGGATGTATTTTGTGGAGCAAAACCTGTAGTCTATAAACATATGGCATGAGTGTAAAATAAAAAATTTAATTAAAGCTAAATAGTTGCTAAGAGTCACTTTGCTCACATAAAATAAAACAGGTCAAAATAAAAGAAAGTATTCTAAAAAAAGCAAATGCAAACTGAAGAGCCAAAGAAGTTTCAAATACTCCATATCTATAGAAACCCTTCATCTGAAGAAAGCATCAAATTTGCAGCCACCTGTGTCAGCTGACCGTGATGTCATCACGTCCGCCGAGAACGTGCGTCTAAAACAGGAAATTGAATTATCAGCTGATCCTGCTGGCTGTTGTTGATGCCTGAAGTTGCTGTTGTTTGGAGACTGTGTTGCTCTTATCTGCTCCGGACACGTTAAACGCGACAAAGGGACGCGGTGGGCATTTACCGGGCGACGAGCTTACGAGTGATAAGAGAAGCGTCCCACAACGAGGACTTTGAATTTGCGCACCAGCGGCAGAAGAGCTAGCTCCAAAGCTTGAACCTTCGCTGGAAGAAGAAAGAAAAAACAGCCAAGACAGCCGACGGCTTGGCGTGCTTTCTTTGTTTATGTCGTGCCAGTCTGAACCGCGATATTAATTTTCTTTGTCTTGAATTTAGAATTGTTTTTTTTACCTGCACTTACATTATTTATATTTATACTTTATTACCATTACGCAGAGGGCAGCTAGCTCGTCAGCTAACGTTAGCCCATAGCGCAAAAAAAACAGTGTTGTTATCAAGCTTTGACGCTTTCGTAACCGCCCGACAGTGACACATAACAATAGCTAACAGTGAGAATAGTCGGGTTTAGAGACATTATTCTCGTGCCTATGTATTTTTGGGGTATTTCTCACTGGACCAGGTGCTCTGTTAGTCTGCTGGAGACACAGGACACAACACTGTAGCCGAACAAGTGGATGTTCACTCGTTTAATTGAAGCCTGTAGGAGACGATTGTGGCCGTTGTTTGGCTGATCTGTGTATTTCTGACTTCGAGTGAATTTAGGGCTTTTTTTCTTCTTTTTTTTATCCGTGTCGATTTTTAAGCACACCAACAAGTAATAGGTTATCTGACAGCTGGCCTTGTGCGTTCTATGTTGGCTGGCAGGTTGCGTAATTTGTTTGTGAGCGGGCTGTCAGCCTTTGGGTAACTTGTTAAACTGTTAATTTAAACGTGTGCAACTCTGTCAGCCTTAGGTGATCTGTCTATCCAGCCTTAGGTCGCCTCGTGGACATCATTTTAAATATTTAACCCATTTTAACATACTTCTTTTGTACCCTTTTTAATGTCAACAACACATGACATGTGATAACGAGGCCACACTTTACTGTAACCCACAGATCCAGTAGCTGTTCGATGCTCACACTGATGATTCTAGTTGCTTTAGAGAATTGAGTAGATAGCGTTATGAATTAAAGGAGCCATCTGAAACTGTTGTGAGACAGTGTTGTGATCAGGGAGACACGGGCGAAGAGAAAGGGTCCCTCAGAGGGTCCCATTGTGTCTTGAGGTGAGGTGAGCTGCCCCCCACTACTTGCCAATGCTGGATCTGGAGGTGGTGCCTGAGAGATCACTAGGAAATGAACAATGGGAATTCGCCTTAGGTGGGTTTATAACACTTGAAATGTATGAAATAGTTGTCTTTGTTTGATTGTAATTGGGGGGAAAAAAACTCTGTTTCTGTGCGTGTTTGTGTGTTTACCTGTATGCGCTATCAGGGATGCCATTGGCCCAGGCCATCTCTATCCTGCAGAAACACTGCCGCATCATCAAAAATGTCCAGGTGCTTTACAGTGAACAGGTAAGATGCCCTGTCTTTATTATGTGCTTTCACTCTCAAACAGACTTGTATGTTAATCAGATTGTTCAAGAATCCACCTGTAAGTGGTGGCAGTTCCAGTTCTTTTGTTTCTGTAATGTTAAGAAGAATGCTGCTAAAGCTGTTTTTGTTGTGAAGCTCCACAATGTTTTGTCACCTGACTTTTTATCAGCATGAGTTGATAAGATAATGACGGAATTTTTATTTTTGGGTGAACTGTTCCCTTTGAGGTATAAATAGTGTTGCTGTCGCGTAGCTCGCTCAACAGAGAACACTCAAAGGTTTATTTTTATTAAGATAAGTGTTAAATAGCTCTATATTCCAACAGTACTCACTGTGGTCAGTAACCCTTGTCTCTCCTCCTCCTGCTCATGCAGTGAAAAAGAAAAGAGATTTTTTGGTATCCCTTTCCACTTTATCCAACCAGGACAGATAACTCCACAGAGAGGCAGTCCTGTCTGCTCGGGCAGCGCATGTAGAGCAGGATCCTCCTGTTTTGGTACCTTGACCAGCAATCAGGGAACAGGGAAAGCTCCTAGTGATGGCATAACCCACCAGGCCGATGACGAAAAACACTCTAAGGAAAGAAAGAAGCCAAGAGAGCTGCCTCTTAAAAAAAGAAAGGAGTATCATTCGTGTGGTCATGTTGAGAGGAGAGAGGGGATTGCTTACTGCCAAACAGACAGGAAGTTAGCGAAAACAACAGCAGCTTTAGAAACTCAAATATCAGCCTAAAAAAATCAAATACCAGTTAGGCTATATTTAAATTCTTTCCCCAGGTTCAGTGGCTATTAATAAAGTCTGTCAGTGAGTTTGTTTTTAACACACCATGAATCTTAGATCTTCAACAGCAGCTGGAAGCAGCTGTTCATGCTAACACGAATGACATTAAATGAAGCAGTCCCTTTTTTGTCTCAGTTAAAATGTATGTACTGTTGTGGTGCGCACTGTGTTCATCGTTTCCCTTAAGACCAAAAACAGTTGATTCTGCTCGTTTGCTTATCTGCATATCTGTTCATGGGAGCAAGTCCTCCCCCCTCTCTGTTAATTAACTGGTTTGTTTATCTCCCCTCCAGACGCCACTCAGCCATGACCTCATACTGAACTTGACTCAGGATGGGATTAAACTGCTGTTTGATGCCACAAATCAGAGACTCAAGGTGAAAATTGTTGATTTTCGGGAGGGTGGGTGTCATCTGGTGGGTGGTGTGCTCGCAGAAACCTGTCAGGAAGTAGCAGAACCAGCGGTGTGTGGGCACTGAGACTTGACTTCAAAGAGACTCGAAGAGGGAGATCCTCAGTGTGGTTTTTTAAAAAGTTTTTAAAGAGAGACTGCCTCTCAGAAAAAGACAGACATTTTTTGAACTGATCTTGCAGTTGCACTCTAGATATTAATGCAAGAGGGCTGTGGTATTATTTGACAGCTGCAGCTTATCACAGTTGCAAAATGTCCTCCCATTTCTGCATAACAAGTGAAAGCAGTTAGACTTTCCCTGCTGTGGTAATGACATTTACCTAACCATTAGAAATGTCCCCTTTGTTTCCCAACTTTGTTCATCTTTCTGAGTCACAGGTGATTGAAGTGTATGACCTGAGCAAAGTCAAGTTGAAATACTGGTGAGTAGAAATATTTGTAATGTCAAAATGAAGTCCAAGGCTTTTACAAACCTGTTGAATAACGGCTGATAAAGGATGAAAGCCGTCTCAGACTCTCAGCTGTTATCATTATATTGCCTTTATCTACGGGTGAACATCTATATAATGGTCATAATAACTGTGCATTTTATGTTGCTGCAGAGATTGTTTTCAGCTTCTGGTCATTGCTCCTCACAGATTGGCAGAGACCTACTTAGTGAACAGCATTACAGTAATGGAGTAATGTGTGTGATTGTCTTTCAGTGAAATCCATTTCACTTCTCTGCTAATAGCTAATGCAGCACAGCCTGTACGAATGTTAATAGACGATACGTTGGCTCAGTGTGTGTTTGTGTCTGTGTGTGTTGTGTTGCAGTGGAGTCCATTTCAACTCTCAGGCCATTGCCCCCACAATAGAGCAAATAGACCAGTCATTTGGAGCCACGCACCCCGGAGGTACTTTACAAAGCACAAACACACTCTCCCAAATAAACCTGTGTTTTTATCCGATTTGTTTGGTTCATGATCGTCATTCCTTTTTCACTCCCCTCCGTTCAGTTTACAATGCTGCAGAGCAGTTGTTCCATCTCAACTTTCGAGGACTGTCCTTCTCCTTCCAACTGGACTCATGGAACGAAGCTCCAAAGTATGAGGTGAGTGCGCTTCCAGCGATTTAAAGAATAGCAGACTGGTCCTTTCTCGGCAGCTTTGGGACTGAATTGATCAACCTTCATACGGACAGGCTGAGGTCGAGGCTTTGTCTGCTATGAGCATGTCCTTGAAACCCTGTCAGCTTGGTGTTACGTCATGATAATAAGTAAAAGGATGCGGGACTGAATGAAGACGACAAATGCATGTTCAGAATGAGATTGTCTTGCAAACATTTGTTTTTCTCTTGGATGTTTCTGGCAGATTTCAAAATGCACCAAGAACGCATACCAGTGTTGTGCTGCTGAGATGTCAAAAGACTCGTTTCACAGTTATGTAAGCAGTAAAAGTCTTACTGCAGTGGGGAGTTTAGGGACTTGGGTTGACTCAGGCAGCAGGAGGTCATGATTAAATTCTCTGAGACAACGCAGACACCCCGCTGCTTACAAGTCAGGCAATCTGCAACGCGCTTGTTTTTACATACACTTAATACATAAACTGTTAGGTTATTGCCTTTGTGGGTTTGTTGTTGAATAATTAGTCAGAGGCGCCCCTGTGTTGTCTGTGCTTTACAGCTGTGGATGTCTTAGGTGATGCATGATTTGAACCTGCTGCTCTGCCTGCTGCTTCATTCTGCAGCTCGCTACCGTGAAGCACACATCATGTCGTGATGATTTTATTTCTCCCCTTCTGAAGTTGGGTTCACCTCAGCTCTCGTCATATCTCATAGACAAGATTTTTGCATCTCATCACATCTGAATGTGTGAGCCATTTGACTGCACTGATTAAACCTTCAAATCTGCCCGGAGCCGCATGTTCTCATGCATGTGCACAGCTCATGCTTGCTTGCTTTAGTCATAGATGTGCAGGTACATTAATGGTAGTTTCAGCTTCTAGTTGGAGTTATAATATTTGCATTTCTTGGTCTAAAACTCAACAGTCAGCTGCAGTTTGTTTCCTGTTTCCCATGATGTCAGATGACAGATGGATGAGTCAGAGATACTTTGTAAGCTGAATGTCTTTTAGATAAATCCAATATAGAGTTCTGAGATTAGATTAAAAAAAACATTGTGGGGTTCTGTATTGCATTATCTCCAGAACATGTTCAGACTCCTTTGCCTTTTCTACAAATTTACTTTTGAAATTTAACGCCCCGTGATAACAGAGGGATAATCTTCTGAACGCTTGACATTACTGCATCCACGGCACTGTAGCTTACAATCTTTTAATTGAGAAGCTTTCAAGCTCAAGGCTAGCTGGTCTGCATGCTAACTTCATTAGGAATCTCCCCAACACTATACATAGATATCTTTGAAATAACATCAAAAGTTTAATTTCTTTGAACTCTATCGACAGCTCTTATTTAATTTTGAACGTTTTAAACTAAAATTCTTCCATATTGCACCTTTTAACTTTAAGTAAACGCGGTGCTCTTTCCATTGAACTTAATTAATGCTGGAAATGTTAATGCAAAATGTTTTTAAAACCTCCTCAGGGCCAATACACATAATATAACTCAGGATAACTATTTTGCAAATTCCTCCAAACAATTCTCTGCTTAATTTCAATATCTATATGACTCATCTGCAGCCATTTTGTATCTGTTTCTCAGTGTTGATGAATGCAACATGAAAATGCGCACCAAAAACTCACAAACAGAAATGAAGGCACTGTTGAGTCGCAATGGATTTTGATTACATTCTGGACCCCTCCCAGATAAGAAGCCACGGCTCCAAGTCGGACTAAACTGCACTGTCACCAGTCAGTGGGAACATTTTGTTTTGGGGTTTTTTTTCCTTGTGGAACGTGGCTATCTAGGTCAGCCAGTGTGTATGAGATGTATACTCCCCAGTGTTTCATCATAAATCAGCACATTTTTCTGTACTTGGGAAACGTGTATTTGTGTGAAACATGAATATGTTGTGTGCCGTGTCAAACACAGTCCTGTACTACTACCAGTTGTTTTGCCTTGGCAGCCTAACTTTGCCATGGGTTTGGCCTCCCTGCAGATTCCACACGGGGCCATGGTCAAGAGGATGCACATTTACACTGGCAACAACCTGCAAGAAACAAGGTAGCTTACACACACGCAGATACACACTTTGGACATCGCTCTACAGAGTCCATAACGTTTATTATTTTAATGACAGGAAATCTTTGGAGGAGTTTAACCTGCATCTGATTCCACATCAAACTGCTCACAGTGAAAGTATAGCAAACATTCCAATGATAACCAAGAATTAATTGAAATCTGTAAACAAATGGGATCAAAAACACAATTTATGCGGTGGAAAATACTGCTACAAGTGGCAGCATCAGAGCACTTTAGCCCCTGGTATTTCTGAAGGCAGTGGATGATTATCGATTAATGGCCATTAAAGTGATAGACCTGGAACAATGTGAAGGTCATTAGCTCACAGTTCTGATGGTTATTTTTAGATAAAGTTTGCTGCTTTATTTGGTGTTGTGTAAAGATTGATGTCTTTAGCTAATTGAATCAATCTATAAGTACATTTTTTATGTAACTAAAGAAACAACATTGTTTAATTGCTGTCAAACTGGGCAAATGTGTGTAGAACAAAGACAACCACAACAAAGAAACCCACCTCAGAACAAAGGGACGCACTCACATAAACGCTGTTGTTCTCCGTCTTCAGAGCGCCGGTGATGCCGCTGGCTTGTTTCCTTGGTAACATCTATGCAGAGTGTGTTGACGTCCTGAGGGACCGGGCCGGGCCTCTGGGGCTCAAACTCCGCCTTCTCACTGCAGGTAACAGATGTCTTTGTGTCTGTGTATCAAGGACAACAAACTTACGAGTTAATTATCAAACTAAACGTGTTCTTTTAGTGTTTCCCTCACATGTCTACATATTGAGTTCACAGGATGTTTTTTCTCTTGCCTCCAGACTTTCCTTGACATTTTAGCACAATCTATAATACTGCTGGAATGTTGGAGCTTGGCAACCCAACCAAGTTTTACACTTTAAGTGTATCTTTAAGTGTATCTTAATTTTACCTGGAGGTACAAAGTTGTAAACACACAAATAAATAATAAAAAAACACTTGTTGCAGACAGGTCCCAACCCAGAGACCATAATTTCCATTGCTATTCTCTGACATGCTGTTTGACTTTGTTTTCTTGTCATTCCTCTGGAGATTGAGTGATTTCCTCTCTGTTCTGTGTGAGCACAGCTTGTGGTCCTGGTGTGATGACTGATGCTAAAGTCAGGTCCATAGAGAGGCGCATCTACTTTGGAGATTCCTGTCAGGATGTACTGGGTGCTCTGGGCTCACCACATAAAGTCTTTTACAAGTCTGAGGACAAGGTAGGAAACTCTGTTAAAGTGAAACTCTCACCAAAATGCAACCTAGGCTTTTTTTGTGAATGTATATGAGTCAAACCTTTATGTAAAAGCATAATTACGGCGATAGAGGCACTTTTAAGATTTACCGTATTTTCGTTTTCGGGTGAAACTCATTTTCAATGGGAGTGCATGGGGCAAATTAGCGATAGCATCAAAATTGCTATTTTTAAAACACTAAGAAGGCTTGACCCAAAAAAAATGAGTTTGACCTAAAGAACGAAAATACGGTAAATCTTAAAAGTGCCTCTTTCATCGTAATTATGCTTTTACATGAAGGTTTGACTCATATACATTAACAAAAAAGCCCAGGTTTCACTTTAACTTCACATTTCCCTTGTTGTTGCTGTTAAAACCCCTTACGATATCTTCACTAAGCTCTGCTCGTGTTGTCCTCATCCACATCCTGTCCTCTATCACAATGATGGCTCGGTTATCCTCATTGGGATCCTAATGGAGTACAACCAAATGAGCATCAATTGAATCATTAGAGCTCAAGAGTTTAGGTCAATTATATACAGTATGATGTAGTTATGCTTAATTGTCTAAACATATATCCATCTTAAATCAGTGGTGTAATTCCTTTCATTTTTACAAATGAAATAAAGCTTCACTAATACATTTTCTTCACGTTGACCATTGATAAAGTAACTATGTGTAATCTGAAAAGTGTAGACCAGGATTAACTAGCTTTAACAGTAGCCTGTCACCCAACTCTGCACCTCTGTAAACGTTTTCGTGTTTTTACAGCTCACTGTTCTGGTTTTACAACCAAAAGTTTTCAGAGCCATCAAACCTTTTTCCAGCAGCAAGGGGAGACAAAAATTCTCATAAACCCTCGGTACCCTGCCTGCACAGCACAAACAAGGAGACAGACAAACTTATGAACCAGCTGGTAAAGAAAGATCAACATTTAACAGATAAAATGTCAGATATTTCTCTAAGATGTTAATTGAAGCTGAGTGAATATTGGACTCAAGTTCTTCTGGTTGCCACAAGCATGATCTCAGATAAATGCAAATGTTTCTCCATATTTGCTGAACATAGAAACAGGTAATTGTACCATCAATAGTGAAGACATACACACATTGTCATTTATTCTCTGTATCATTATGTGTTGTTTATTTCAGATGAAGATCCACTCTCCCTCACCTCACAAGCAGGTTCCCTCTAAATGTAACGACTACTTTTTCAACTACTTCACCCTCGGAGTGGTACGTAAACTCGTCCTCTGCCTATTTGTGTGTATGACATTTAAGTGACGGTGGTTTACGTCGTTGAGTTCCCGTGTTTATTGTTAGACTTCTTCAGACACACTTGAACGTATTTGATGTAATTTGGAATTAGAGTTACAGTGCAGGACTCCCAACTTTTTCGTGGTGATGGTCAAAGTATAGTATGTTCAGGCTGACGAGGAGTGATGAACCCAAGATGCCAGTCACATGATGTTAGTGTCACATGTTTTGGTTGATGGGTGATATACACTTATGAGCTAATAGGACATTATAATCAGCCAAAATGTGAGCAGAGACGTTTATTTTTAATGAATGCAGTGCATGAGTGTGCTGATCTGGTGACTTTTTGGCAGCAAGTGTTTGAAAACAACAGCACTAAGTGCACTTTAGCCAAAGTAGGGTTCATGAAAAGGTTTATTATAGGACTGTTGGATTGCATTTCAGTTAACAGAGTTTTTCTTTTTTCTTTCTTTTTCCATAACTTACAGTTTTTATATTTATCTTTATACTCATATCACACAGAAATATCCTCCCAGTTTGTATGTGTTCAGTAGTTTGTTTGTTTTTTGGACCACTTTTTAGATCTTGGTGGCCAGCCGGTGGTATTACAGGCTGCTAACAATGATGGATGGAGGGGTGTAGTCCTGCCTCTATCTGCATTTACTCTGCCTGCTGTTTTCAGTAGATAGGACTGTAGTGAGCTGGTCTGGCCAAACATATGGCACAAAAGCAGTCTTCAACATTGTGTTTTCTTACTCAGGACATCCTGTTTGACTCTACAAGTCACCTGGTTAAGAAGTTTGTCCTCCATACCAACTACCCCGGACATTACAACTTCAATATGTAAATATCCTGCCTTTGTTGCTTGTTTCTGTGTATCATTCCATTGTTATGATCCATTAAATAAATGTATCATCGTCCTTCTGTTCCTTTTCCATCAATCAATGATGATATCCTCTATTTGTAACATTTTTATAACAAGCTCCCAGACTTGGCAATAACAAACTGAAAGGATAATACAAAAAAAGAGCTGATTATGTTATTGAGTTAGCTCTTATTTCTCTCTTATGACTAATCGCACTGTGGCATTTCTGTCCATAATTGAATCTTCTGTGCATCTGATCTTGTTTCCTCTCTAATTACAGATATCATCGATGTGACTTTAAGATTCCACTAGTCATTAAGAAAGGTGGGACGGCTTTCAGACTTGAATGAACTCTGCAGGTCTGCCTGTAATTGGCATGATGTTAACTGCCTCTAATGTCTGTTTCTCCGTCTCATTCTACACTTCAGAAGGAGCCGATTCTCAGACAGAGGACTGCATCTTAACCACCAACAGCAAGGTCAGTTACAGACCGATTTAACTGAACTGTTCCGTTTCGCAAGAGGTCAGTTCTTTGTTGTAAATTCACAAGGTGGTGCTGTAGTAGGCCTGATGCGGTCTCTTTCAGGGAGTTTAGCTTTCTAATTTGGGACTGTGTACCTCTTTGTTAGGGATGACAGAGTTGTTTTTGTTTGGTATCCATACTTCTAAAACCTCGCCTTTGCATCATGAGTAAACATTTAGTTTCATGCCTTAAAGGTTGGATGATAATCCGTTTTTGACTGTGGCTACAGCTGCAGATATCTTCTGATGGTTTCACCAAATGGAGAATCATAAAAGAAGTCTTGTGATTCCCCTTTTATCCACTAAAAATATCCCAGAATTGGCTTTGATTTAATTTAAGGAAATGGTGACAACAGGACACAGCATCTGCTCTTCAGCAGATATCTAAGATCACGGTCTCCTTTACTGCACAGTGTATCAGTGTTGGCTGTGGATAAACTGGATAAACAAATCTTTTTATCTCTGCTAACTTTGTGTTTCTCTCTCAGTGGGATCAGATCCAGGAACTGCTGGGTCACCCAATGGAAAAACCTGTAGTGCTCCACAGGTACACGCACACACTCTTGCACATGCACAGACAATATGGATCACGTTGCCACATTGCTCTTTAGAATGTGTCCCACAGAGGTCTAAGATCACTTGCTAGCATTCTTTCTGTGTGTTTGGCAGGTCCTCATCAGCTAATAACACCAACCCATTCGGCTCCACGTTCTGCTTTGGACTGCAGAGGATGATCTTTGAGGTCAGAACACATATCTCATATCTAACCACTCTTTGGTATCACAGCGATGGCAGCGTCTGTGTTTCCGTTTCCACCAAGCCACAATGAACCACGCATTAAAGGTCCAGTGTGTTGGATACTGTGCTATCCAGGAGCAAAAACTGGAATGTAGCATTCACAGTTATATTTTTATTAATTTATAATCATCTGACAGGTACCGGCAGGCCAAGCGTGCGGCAGCACGGGCAGTCTCGGAAGCAAAAACTCGGGTCTGGGAAGAGTTCGGGGAGGCCATGGAGGAGGACTATCGGTCGGCCTCGAAGAAATTCTGGCAAACCATCCGGCGCCTCAGGAGGGGGAAGCAGTCCTCCACCAACACTGTTTACAGTGGAGGTGGGGAGCTGTTGACCTCGACTGGGGATATAGTCGGGCAGTGGAAGGAATACTTCGAGGATCTCCTCAACCCCACTGACACGCCTTCCACAGAGGAAGCAGAGACTGGGGTCTCAGAGGTGAATTCATTCATTACCCAAGCCGAAGTCACTGAAGTAGTTGGGAA
>CAEMYA010000008.1:422637-442502 GCA_903131615.1 Diplodus sargus
CATTTTTCCGTCGCGTCTTGGATTTGCCCTTAGATTTGACCTGAGATTTGGACTTAGACTGAGGAGGTTTGGACTTGGACTGGGGTTTGCAGGCAGGCAGCTGTGGCTCTGATGGGCTGGATGGGGGCTGCTGATAGAGAGAAACGATGAAGACATACAGTAGGATATTAATGGACATCTGATAAATCTACCATATTTGTGCGCAAAGATGCCTCACAGAACCTCAAAGTGTTGAACAGGAATAAAGCTAAAATGACACTGATGAGCAGCGTCATATTTCCTGTTCACACTGCTTCATGTTTATCTCCTCTAAGTTCATTATGAAACGTGTTGCACCTCGTGTGAGTCAGCACAGATGCACATTCGCACAAAAATAAACACAAACATACTGTGTGTGCATACGCTGATGCACTTAACATATGCGCTGTTAATACTCGTGGAGCGCGTGCTGCGCAGCATCACATCCTTAATGTTTAACGAGAGCCTGACTGATCTCATGAACAAACGCCGGGCGTCAGGTGAGCAGATCACAACCGGTCCTGGTCCAGTTTCAGTGATTTCAGTGAGAAACCTCTGTCACATCATCATCATCCACTTTCTAACTGGTGTCGCCCTCCTCAAATCAGGTTAGTTACCTTATGCAGCGTGAGAAAACACATGATATAGGCCTAGCATCAGCTATATTGTCTTCCATTGTCTTTTGATCCATTGTCAGTATAAAATACTGTGTAGCTGTATTCTGAATTCTTGGATTCTGATACCTACTACATGCAAACATGCACACAGATTCAGAACTTGGGTCAGATCAGGTCATACCCCTGCAGCATCCTGGTCTGATTTAGCCCCGCTGGCGCCAAGCAGGGCCCTGCTGGAGCTGGGGGAGTCGTGGATTTCAAACTTCCACGAAGGTCTGTCCCACCCGGAGGAGAGCACCACCTGGACACGCGGAGGACGTTAGATGGGATGTGGAGAAAAAGACGAGTGACTTTAAAGTACTTTTTTGTTTTTTCAAAGGGCAGGGTTGTGTTGTCTAGTTTAGACTGTGATTGCTTCGAGGCTCACCTGGCGGGCGTAGAGCAGCAGACAGAACAGCAGCAGTAGCAGCACAGTGCACATCACATCTCCCTTCACATGCAGGATCCTCCTCATGGTCATCATCTTCTTCAGCATCTTCCGGAGACACTGACGTCAGTTAAGTACCGGCAAGAAATGCACGGGTAAAGGGCGGCCGGGGTTCATACCGCTCCTCAGACAGCAGATACAGAGACGTTCACCAGGTTTTGGCTTTGCGGGCTACAGAGACGTGGTGAAGTTCCCTCCTCCTCTATGCTGCTTCACAGTTTGCCTGTAGAAATGCATCCCAGATATTCTTTCATTTATAATCATCAGCACTGACTGTCCCCTGTTTACTAAAGAAAAAAAAACTTACTGAAAAGTTAAAGCTAGTTAAAGTTGGAGTGATTTGGTCCTTCGTATATCACTCATGTCACTGGTGGTATGTCCATCTCGCCCGTTTCCATCCTCCCCCTTTTCTCCTCAGGCACCGTCGGGCATCCTGGAAAAAAAACCAATAATCAGGCAATAAACTGGGACAACACAACAGGCGAGGAGCAACAGAGGAAGGGATCTGAAAGCTAATGGGAGCTGGATGGGAACAGAATGCCCACTTTGATGTTCCCAGTTGCAAAAGGGAGGGACAAACGGTGCCGGAGGACCGAGCTCTGACTGTGAAACCCTCTCTCATGTTGTGTGGCGGCGTTAAAAAAATCTTCCAGTGTGGCATAAATCAGCTCAGCAGCTGGATTTGGTCAGTTGGAGGACACAAAATGTCCCGGCATCGTTCTTACTTTTTTTTTTGTGATCTTGGCATCACATCACAACGACAGAGTAAGTCAGAATGTCGCTTGCTGATAAAATAGCAAACAGTGAAATGTGAATAATAATAATAAATAATAATAATGATGATAATGTGTCTTATTCTTTTATCCCTAGTCTCCCATCGGTTCAGAAGAGCCTGCATCAGGGGGAGTGTCTGTCTTATGTAAGTGGACGTGAGGATACTAACTATTTCAAAGAACACTGTGTCCCAACATCCATGCCATTAGCATGCAGTCCTGAATCATGCTGTGCAGACACACAGCTCTCTGCTGTGGAAGTGACTGCTGCCTCAAAGAGCGCACATTCCAGACGAGCGTGACCCAAAGCGCCGCAAACTTCCTCCGCAGTTCCCAAAGAAAGTAGCCTCAAGTTTTTTGTTTTCTGACCGAACGGGCTCTGCTGTGTACCCATGCATGTCCAACAGCATCAACAAGTCTTGTTTTACATACGTGTGCGATGTTGCCTCGTTAATGCGAGCCATTCAAACTTACCAGGCGAGACGGGAGAGGAGGTCAAACTGGAAACATCTGCGCCGTGGCATCACGCACTCAGCCCCGCAAAACTAAACACACTCGCAGAGTTTCCGAAGACGAAAACCCGCCAGAGAAGGGAGGAGACACCGCTCCAGACGCTGTGTTCACGAGAGTGTGTGTCAAACACGAGATACAGCGCATCACACACTCCTCCGTATGTGATACCTGGCGCTGAGCCTGACCGGAGGAGCCGCGGCGCACATGGCTGCATTCAAGTGCCGCAGGAAACATTGAAATCTGCGCCATCATCAAAATAACCGCAATGTTTGAAATTTTTAAATAACACTTTAATAATAATAATAATAATAATAATAATTAACACAATTATATTATAACACTTTATAATAACTATAATTAGTACATATTGTAGCTGCAGAATTAAGCTTTAGTTAATAGTTATTTCACTGTTAACAAACTTTATACAGCATTTATTAAGCAGCTGTTTATTGTAAACCAATTTCTATAATACCTTGTAAATGGGTAAAACATTCTGTGTAGTTAATCTTTTATAAACAGTTGAATAAACTTGAAACTGTCCATAATCGTTTTTACAATTGCTAAATTAAGCGTTATAAATTACTGTATCACTTTTACAGTTGAAATAACTATTGACAAAAGTTCAATTAACTATAAAGCTACCCTTTGTTAATGATGATCTTATTAAGTGTTGCAATAAAGGTGAGAAATGTGGCAGTAATTGTCAACCAACAGAGTGAGTATATGAGTGTTTCCATACAATGCAATGGCCTGGCTCCGCTCATCACTTGGCCTGAGCGCAGCACAAAATAGTGGAAATGAAATGTAAATGTACAGAGACCAACATTTTCAACTCAAATATAAAAGTGATGTGTACTACTCCACAAGGCTTTTGCCCAATAAAGCGCGTCACATGTCTACCGTTCATTTGGTTACTTGAATATAAGACAACATTTGAGCCAGGAGTCTGACCCAGGATTTAACCAGGAGCACCTGAACGCAGCATCTCCAGCCTTTACTCGTCTGTCCACGTGACTCGAACTGGAGCGGAGAAACTTCAAGCCAGATGCCAACACAGCAACTGAGGAGGACAGAGGGGGGAGAAATACAGGAGAGGACCAACTGAGAGGGGAAACTGTGGAGCTGAAGTCATGTTAATGAGTCATGTCTGTTCTTAGTTTGTACCTACGGGGCCAAGTACCCAATAACTAGAGGTGGCACAGGGTCTGGGTCCTCCTCATAGACCGGATGACTCTCAGTGAGACTTCAGCAGAGTCAGGGCGTTCTAACAGAGGAGCTCTGCTCAGCTGTCCACTTCAGCAAGAGTCTTTTTCATATCTGGGACCTGGATTTATGGGGAGAGGGAGCAAGGAGAGGGGAGAGATTGGAAAAGTGATGATCAGATGAAGATGCTAAGAGAAGGCTAGGGAGGATGATGACAAACTAAAGGCTGTGACTAAGATGAATACAAAAAGGAAGAAGAGATGGAGAGAACATACTGCAACGGCAGTGTAGCACTTAAAGGCTTTACTTATCCTGCTCTGAAAGTTACTCACTGTTGAGATGTCCTTGGAGATCACAGTCTAATAAATACTTTCAATTTTCTATATTTCTGTAAAACTTCTGACTCGCTGAAGCAACACAAGAGAGAACACACACACACACACACACAGAGATGTATGCGACATGAGCAACAGTAACAGTAATTTATGACTGCAGACTGAACCATATGGAGCTCCTATAGAATGCAGCCTGTGAGCCAACATGTGCATTTCCAATGAGAAGTAGAAAAAAAAGTGGGGGGGGGGGGTTTCTGTTCCTTGCAATGTGCTGCATACAGGGTACAGTACAGCCAGTCAGAAATGAGATGCAGCATCGCCTACATGGCAGATGTAACACTTGAAAATGTATGGAAGACTAAGTGTATCTGTCCCTTTTTACTGCTTGACAGGGGGTTCGCCATTTCAAGCTCAGTCAAGGGGAATATTTTTTAAAAGATGCACAATGAAAAACTTGAATATAATTATTTTTTTCTCCTGTCCTGCTGCTATCTTCAAGAAGAGACTACCTATTCTTACAACACCAGTCAAGAAATGATGGAAAGATTACAATTCAGATTCCCTGAGAAAAGCACTCAGCCCCTGTTGCTGCAGTTCAGGTGCTCAGTGGCTGCCAGTAAAAAGGCAGCTGTGAGACGGGAGCAACGTCACCCTAATAAAACGACATTATGGTAAATAAATATTAGCCCACACGACTTATTGGCTTTAAGTGCTTAACATCTGTTCTTCAACTTAAAAGAGAATTTAAGACCATTCGACAAAAGATATCCAGCATGAGAAAAGGAGACTAAAATGCTGCTCTTTGTAGAAGAGGGCTGACCTCCCTGTCTTTATACACACTAATTGTAGCTTCCAAATTCAGATTCAGCCAGAGGTGCACTCAGAATAAACAGTTGCAAAAGCCAGATTGTCTGAGAGGGACACCAGGCTTAAGATACTGCAACAAATTCGACTGCAGACTTTCAAAAGATAATTTAATAATAGTTTATCTGTCACAAACACAAAATTACATTTTCAATCTCTATGTACAAGCTACAAAAGGTAAACATGTTCAACACACAGCATTGGTCCTCGCTGACATTCATTATTTTTAAAATAGTTTTCTTTGGCTACAAACACCACACAAACACACACACACAGCCGGGGGCAGAGACCTGAGTCTGAGCGAGCTATCACACAGAGGCTGATCTGAACAGCACGACTCTCTATCTGAGAGGAGGCTGCTCTCTGTCTCGCTCCAGCTGTGCTCTCTCTAAACATCGCTGTATCAGCTGAAATAAACAGTCAGGGCCCTCATCAAACAAATGGTCCCTTTCTATAAACCCTCGTGTTTTTGTGGAAACAGACAGTTTGGGTGACTTTTCTGAAGATTAAACATTACTCAGACAATTGTGCAACATCACTGGGATGGACGTTCGGTTTAACTGCTGATGCTAACAGACGGAATATGTGAGCGCATCGCTGAAGATAAACTAATTTTAGTTTTCCATGACTTTAAGAGAGCAGCAACATGTTGGACCTTTCCGATCATTGCATGAAATCAACATTCTCTGAAGCATCACTTTAATCAGTTTGGGGAAAGCCTCTGGTCCCTGTTTTGGTCCAGCTGAACTCTCTGAACAGCTGTGTCACTCCCGCCTGCTGACACAAAGTATGACAATTGTGTAGCTAAGCTGAAACTGCACTAAATCAAACTCTTCCAACAGCCACAGAGCTACACAGAGATGGATGACAAGTCTACCAGCGTACTAAGCCTGTGGTCAGCATCTTATTTCTGTGAGCTAGCAGGATTTACAGTCAAAGTATATGGAGCTGGTGCCAAATGTTGCTCATTCCAGAATCATGGGGGAAAAAAAAAAAGATTAAGGCTAAAACAGCATCCTGATTCCACAGTCTTGGTGTCCTCTAGTGATTTTCATGTCCATGTATAGTCTCATCCCAGGCTATTCATTCAGTCCAACCTTACAGCACTGATCGGTTGTGCTCGTGACCACCCTTCTTCTTTCACTCTATTTGTCCATTCCCTTTCCTTCCACCCTCAGGAGGATGCAGTGCCCGCTCTCATGACCCTAAAGAGCGCGTTGACGTTGTTGCTCTTGATGGCGTCTCGACAGGCAGAGATCACTTGGTTCTTGGGCTTGCCCACTGAGGAGAGGGAGGAACAGCGACACAGAGATTAACATTTGATCGTTTAATTAGAATTAACTGACCAGTTTTTTGTTCTTAAGAATGTCCTTACATATTCATTTTGTTTAATACATATAATTAGTGGCCTTTTAATGTCACTTGTATCACTGCCATGAGCAAAATAAATGTTGAAATTGCGCGATGTGCCCTGAATATATTGCAGAAATGTGCTTGTTGTTAATGGTCCAAGTAAATCCTTTGAGGCTAAATGTTTTTAACCAGATGTAAGCCCAGCTATAGTTCAGAGTACGAGAAGACGACACATAAAATATAAGTATATAAGTGTGTTCCCAAGTGTCTCTTCAACTCTATTACACTACATGTCGTTGACTACAACAAATAGGTATAGGACAAACTGAAAAAGAGGCTCTCCAGTCAGGTACTGTAGCTCTGGTGTGTGTCCAGCCATAGCTGAGGACACTGCAAGTCATTAAACTGACTTACACACACGTCACAACAAATGTTTAGTAGGAGATAAAATAAGACTTTTTTCCCCATGACATACAAGCATTCTTATACAGTCATAATAAAAAGAGTAGTTGCCTTCCCACAGCAAAGCTTTGGAGCCCAAAACCATTAACATGTACTGTCATTTAGATTACAGTGTGTCTTAAGCGTACACATGAGTTCATACGTGGCTTACCTCGGAGTCTACCAGCCCGCTGTATGGCCTGGTTCACAGACTTGAGGCAGGCAAGAAGTGCATTGTGGTTGTTAGAGCGGATTTTATACTCATTGATCAGATCTCTGTTCAGATCGTACAGCTCTCTGTAACGCTTCTTCATAGTGATCCTACAGAGGGAAAGAGAGGGAGAAAGATATGGGAAGAAGAAGGAGAGAAAGACAATAGGTTGATGTGGTCCAGAGGTCAAAAGGAGCAGTAGGAGAAACCAGTGAAACTATTTTATAGATAGAAATACTTTAGATAGAAATACTTTAATGATCCCAGACTGGGAAATTATTTAAATTATTAGAATTAAATTAAAAAAATTATTTATGGTAGATTAAACACTCAGCTGCCAGTTTTTGTTTTTGTTTTCAAAAAATGTTTTAGAAAGGTGTTGATTAAATTGTGTGTTCATTCAGGAGGCAGGGTAAACTGAATACTAAAAAACACCTTGAAATGTAAAAACAATTCAACGGCAACACAAACTATATAGGCCAAAATGTCCATGGTTTGAAATACATCTGGTCATGGTAGGAAAGGCCCAAGTGGAATCAGTAACATATTGTTTTGATGCCTTTTACACAAACATATAGAGAGTCCAACGTATTGTCCATGTGCTGCCTACATTTCACATTAGGGCTGGGTGGGTGAAAATAATATTAAAATAATATTGTGATATTTTTAGGCCGTATCACAATAAACAAAATGTATCTCACTACTTTAAAATCTATTCAAAAGCAATTTGTAAATGCAAGGACTGGGTGACGAAATCTAATATCACAATATTTTTGACCAAACTGAGGTATTTGGTTTGGCACTATAGCTATTGCTACTTTTAGCAACTTCAACACAATGAGATTCTTGATAAATAATCATCAGTAATGTGGATATAGTTAGAAATAATAGAACAGTCTGGTAAGTTCAGAATATTACATCACTTTACTGTAATGCAGCCTTTAAAATCAGGAAAACAAAACACTTAAGCTATATCACCATGTAACGATATAATGATGCAAGGATTATAAGTAAGACCTGTTAAATATGCTCTGCCTGAATAAAGTGTTACTGTATGCACATTGTGGTAACTCACATGTCACCCATTAGGCGAGCGTCCTCCGCTTGCACCAGCATGTTCCTAATGTAGTTGGAGTGGTCAGCCATGGCTGCAGTTAACTTCTGATGGACAGAGTGGAACTCATCCACCTGGCATTCAGATATTTAAGAGTCAATATTAAAACACAGCACCAACAGCATGTTCCTGTAGTAGTGTAGAAACAGACCAAGGCTGTTATTTTAGTTATGTCAACTCTGTGTTTCAATCTGATTAGTGCCAAACCTCAGTGAGTGTAGTACGCAGCTCCTCAAAGTATCCAGGGAAGTCTGCTTCTGCTGACAAGTCCTCTATTGCCAGGAAGGAGGCCAGTGACTGGACCAAATCTCCTGCCAGGTCAATGTCATCGGTTCTCAGGGTGATCTGAGTGGCCAAATTAGAGATATTTTTTGCTTGCTAAAGTCAAAATCATTTACACAGTCATGTTTTCCCTTTATGAGCACAAAAGTTAGTTGGTACAAAAGTGAGTTAAACTGATGATGATGATGATGATGATGATGATGATGAATGACAGAGAGAATCCTTTTGTCTGTGATATTGCTAAATAAACAGCAAGTCCCATTGATTGGTATTTGAGATTTCACAGTCACTACATGTTTAAAGGTTCATTTTAAGCACTTAATATCAAGCACTTGAAATCTGAAGCATTAGGAATAGTAAAATAAAACAACCGATAATTCTGAATTAAAGCTTTAACTTAAGACATAACTGATGTGTGTGTTTGTACCTGTCCATTGCTGGCCATGCTGATGGACAACAGTCCCCCTCCTCTTAGTGAAGTAAAAGTGACGTCAGGACTGTCGACTCCCTCTGGAAGCAGGAAGTTCTGATTCAGCCACATCACCACCTACGCACATATGCATGGAAACAATTACATGCCTCGATCCAGAGAGGTAAGAGCGGATTTAAACAACACACATATGTCAGCATGGTATTGCTTTAAACGTGCTGTGGGACTGAGCAGAATCACATTTCCTATTGCTCTCTGTCTTCCCTGAGAGACATTGTGACAGCCTACCCGCTGTGGTCGGTCGTTGATGCTAAAGGCGACCCTTCCAGAGGGCGGAGCAACTGAGGAGTCAACTGTGATGTCATACATGGAGAAACGAGGCAGCTGCCGAGTGATTTCAAACACATGAAACTGGGTGCTAGAGTGGACAAAAACAGAGAAGTGCAGTGAAGGTGGGGAAAGAGTTGTTTAAAAAAAAACAATTATATGGCAGCATACATACTTTTCTTACTAACCCACATCCTACCTAATTTTCCCTCCAACAAAGGCTTTAATGTGCAGGTCTACTGGTATATCTTTTGGGGGGACAATGGGGACTCGGACACAGCCGGACAGGTTCTGGGCACTGGGGTGGACAACGTGGCTCTCCCCCTCAAATATCCCCTCTGCGAAGATGAGCACTGCACGGATAATGGTTTCTGAAAAGAGAGAGGAGGAGAGAGGAGAGAGGAGAGATTCAGGGACTTCTAAGTAATTACTCAGAACCTGACATGTTTAAAATTCTTAGTTAAGGTGGTTAAAAACTGTACCATTTGGTGTTGAAATGCCGAGCTCCACATGAGCCTTCTGGGCCTCTGTAGCAGGCCTCACTGACAGCGCCGTCTGGAGCTGAGTGTTAGCTGGTATGACACCTACCCCACTGTTTGTCTCTGACACTCCCTGAAACAATAGTGCAGTTTGTGCGGGTGTTAGCATATATAATAATCAACAGCACAACTTCAATTGACAATCCTGTGACAATCTACAAAGTTTAGTTTGCCAAATATCAAGCCATAATTTTTCACAATATCTACATATATCTGTATTTGTGAATCATGTGGAAATGCTAAAACAAATAAAAACGACAAAAAATAAATGACTGAATAGGTGCACGTACCTTGGCATTCTCTTCATAGTTGCGTAGCTCCAGCAACAGGTTCTGTCTGCGCTGACTGAGCTCTCTAATGAGGTCCTGTTCAGAACTGGTGTCCATGAGATTCCCTTTAAGGTCCTTACTGGCTGGCAGGTAACCACGGACTACAAGACACACACAATTACAACATCGACGACATCCTAATCCAAGTCTGCATTCTCAGTCTACATGCTATGTCTGAATTACACTAAATTATGGCTGACAAAAGTTATGTTATGTTTGTGAGGTAACAGATGATGAGCTGACGTATTCAGGAAGTGCACATTTTGATCTGCTGGGGGCACTAGATGATGTTATAAATAAATGTTTTCTCATTTACATGTACATAGACCATAAACATACCCTCTCCCTCTATAGAGCAGCAGATAAGTTGTTGCTGTCCATCCAACCTGTAGTCTCCCTCCACCACCCCGGCCACAGAAGAGGAGAAGTTATCTTTGAAAATGACCTCGCCTGTACGGTCACTACGAGCATCAATCTGAAATAAGAGGGGAATGTAATCAAAGACAGATGGCCAGTGAGAATTACTACATGAATGACTTGTTGTGTCTTGCTGGAATGTGAGAGGTTGCACGCTGACCTTTCCGTTGGACCAGCCGGTGATAAGCTCCACCACCCCGTCAGCATTCAGGTCAAAGGCATGAATGCTCATCGCATGATTCTTAGACTGAAAGCGTAAGAAAATGTTTAAGTTAGGGTTAGGGCTAACCCTCAGTTAAAATACGATGCAGACGTATACTCAAATATTTAAGGCTTTATAACGACATCTGACGGTTTGCACGATAAAAGATGTTAGAAGGGAGGAACACAGACACAGAGCAAACAAAACTAAATCTGTCAGAGGGGAAGGCTGACAAATGTTTAATTGTAATTAATAATGTCTATTCTTATTGTTAATGTCTGATAAGATTATGATGATATGATTGCGGTACCTTAATCCTCCAGTAGCGGGCAGTACGATCATAAACTCCCACAGTGCCGTTGGCCAGGGCATAGCCAAACCTGCTGCCATGCATATGGCACAGTGATGTCACTGTCTGTATGGAAAAGGACATAGGGAAAACTTTTATTTTGAAAAATATTACTCTGCTCCAATAATGGACTAAAAGATATGATAATTTGCAAGATATAACTATTAACAGCGTAATGACAATGACAGCTATTTCTATGGGTCTGTTTTCAGTACAAAACACAAATTTAAAGCAATTAAAAACATGCTGTTGTCAGTAATGATGGATTCTTTCTGAAAACAGTCTTAAAAACAGTAAAATACATTGCATCCTTTTACCTCATTTTCAGTCATTTCAGACAGAAGCTCATCTTCTTTGAATACCCTGATGTCAAAGTCCTCCGATCCAACCAGGAGCTGTGAACACAACATACAATAGCAGACAGCATGTGTTTAGTCAACAAATCAACATTTTAATATGAAGAAAGCTTTCATATACCCCATGTTTACAGTTAAGATACAGCTATGAACACCATTAAAGTAGAGAGATATAGAAAACAGGGGAAAGATGTAAGAAAGATAAGCAACAGAGCTCCTCATCTGGAAAGAAACTGCAGCTTCAGTGAGCATGTGTCTTCCTCAGTCAGTCTGGACGTACCTCATTTTTTCCATCCCCAGTGAAGTCACAGAGCACCAGAGATCTGACATTATCTCCAGTTACCTAAAAACAAGACACTTCATGACTTCACTGTTTGTCTTATATCGCTGTTCAATAATACAAACTTCTTGAACGTAAAACAGGCCATAATATATTATAGAGTTAAATAGTCTTAGTTCTCACTGTCCAGAAGTGGTCGTTGCCCTCATAGTCAAAGCCTTGTAAAGCGCAGTTCCCTCCAATGATAGCGAGAGGATTCGGGATGTCCCCAAGTTTGCCCATCACAATAGCATTTGCCCCATCCGTCACCTACTCACACACACACACACACACACAGGAAATAGAAACCAGTGTAATACTGCTCATCAATATTTAGACAGCTAGGCTCCAATCAAGGTTTCAAATTTGCAGGATGTCTTCAGCAGAGCTGCGCTGTTTCTGCGAGTAAAGACTTTTCAATCAATCAATTCAATCTTTTGGAAGTCTTGGTGTCCCTTTTCTTTTCAATCATGACCAAAACAGCTGATGGCCAAAGTGTTCAAGAAGGCTGCTTCACTTATGACTATCAAAAGTTTAAAGTTTGGCCAGGAAAATGACTTGGTTGTTTATAGCATGGTAACAACAATCAGTCCTAACTTCCCTTAGGACTGCTTCTCAGACACAATCTTGACCACTGAATTACATAGAGTGTAATGTGGTCCCAGGCCAAACACCTAAGGTACGCATTTAAGGATTAAGCATACATTATACAAAAGCAATAATCTCTATACTGCAATATACATTTTTCATTTATTTTAGTTTGTCTTAGACTCCATCCCAGTAGACCTTACCACTAACTACAAATGTATCCCTCCACTATTCTCTGGAGCTCCACTCACCTCTCTGTAGAATATATCAGCATTGTCATGGACATCATAGGCAAGCAGGTTGGTCTGGGATCCAACCAACAGAGTGTCTCCAGTGGTGTTTGGTCGTAGTGTTCCTGCCGTCAGACAGGTGACGGCCTGGTTGATGTTGAGCAGAGAGATGTCAGAGTCCTGGGTGCTCTGGCTCAGTCGGTGGGTCACAGGTCTCTGACCACGAGCATGAGGGTTATGGATAAAAACCTTTGAAAGAGAACAAAGTTAAAAACAAACAGCATGAGATATATATATATTTTTAATGTAATAGGGAATTTTTTTTTTTATAATTGAGTGTTGTAATGGGTTGTTAAGTGAATACGGCCTCTCTCCTTCCAGTAACCATGCAGTGCTACCTCATTTCTGCTCATTTAGAATGTTATATTGCAAAAGTGAAAATGTTCATTCGCGTCACCTTTCCAGCCTGTGTGGCTGCAGTAAGGCATGGGTGGACTCCATCAAATTTCCCAACAGTCACCATGCGAGGGTTAATCTTGTGGTTCAGCTTCAGAGTGAATATGGGGACCAACATGGTGCCTAGTGTTTATCCCTAATCAGAGATGGAAAGGAAATGTATTAGTGCAGGTCCATTCAGATTTCAGATAGTCATTTCAGGACAGCAAAGTATGCTGTCATGCATACAAACCAAGTGACAATGCGTGATTTTGCCACACTAATGTAATTACAGGCTTTACCTCAGACACTCAGTAGAGTCCGGTTGCCTAGCAACAACGACTGGCAAGCTAAAGCTTCTCATCTGGCTAATCTCTCCCTCGTTTGCTGTACAAGAATGCCAATTATTCCACAAAAAAACACAACACTTGGCTCTACAACACATCACAAGCGCTGGGTTTAATAACAAGCACTATATTCACACTCCGAATAAATATATGATGTATATTTGCCCACACTGCCCTGTGAGCCAGGCATAAGTGGCTAACGTTAACGTCACTGGCTTCAATGCTGCAGGAAACAACTTCAAAGCAATGACGATACTAAAAAGAACGAGGCAGCTTTTTTCGAAAACAGTAGCAGCAAAAAAAATCTCACCTCGCCCCCTCCTCAGCAGCAAATGTTGGATTTGGTGTAAAAACAAGCTAGCCAGCTAATGAGTTAGCTGGATAGCACGACAACGAAGCGACAGTTGGCAGTGCAGCCCTTGCCAACGGCCACTTCCTGTCTACAAATTTCAAAATAAAAGCGCCTGATTCCTTCCTTCCCCCTTCTCTGCACAGACATGCTGCTGGGTGACGGGAAACGATGGAAAATGCCCGAAGCATTGATTAGCAACGAAGGAGAAATAAAGAAGGAGGAAGTCGTCAAGGCCATCTCCAAGACATTGGAGGCTATTATACTTTGTGGTAAGAAAATGAGCTGACACACTGTTACAATACAGTAACATAGTCACCTTAATTGTTTTATTAAGGTGTCAGATATGTTTAATTTGCACGTGTTTTCTAATAAGTTTAGTAATTCAGGTAAATGTGACCGAAACAGGCGGTTATAATAAACCTGTATCCTGTAACAACCTGCAGTAAGTGTTCAAGTTCGGACTTGTGAAACTCGCTTATCGCGTTATAGCTGAAAGATAGGAGATTAGAACATGGAGGCAACAGGAAGCTGTTGAGGAAGTAAGACGGACTGGAAGAGAAAGACAGACACGAGAGTGGTGGAGGGCAGAGTAAGTCAGGAAGAGGCAGGAAAGGAGGAGGAGAGAGAGACAGTCAGGAGAGGGAGGTGAGGAGGAGAGAGACAAGTGATGAAAGTGAGGAAGAGGGGGATCAAACTGTAAGGAGGAGTGCAGGTGAGGAGAAGGGAAGACTTTGGCCCTTCTGCGTGATCGTAGGACATTTCATTTACACAACACATATTAGTGAAGCATCCTTTGACTCCTGTGAGTTACCTATAATTAAGAAGTCAGTGTATCTCAAGTGTTTTGCACGGATACATTGATTCACATCACTGCGACTGAAGTAAGCTGTAACCATGTTTTTCTGCAACCACCTGCACTACAGGGTCAAATGTGGACTGCCGACTGCCTGCATGGAGGGGTAGAGGTGTACGACTTTGCTCCCAGCTAACTGTTCGTATGCTGTTAGGTTCAGTTTACAGTTGTGCAAATAATCTGACTATACTACAGCCGTAAGTGTCACAAGCTGTGGAGGAAACAAGAAAGACTGGGGAAGTGAGGAAGATGTGGGGGAGGAGGGGGAGAGAGGAACACAGGAACAAGAGGAGGCGAGCAGAAATGAATAGGCTCCAAAGAAGGGCCTCATTTCAAATATCATGCCATATCAACTATCACATTTCAAATAACATCAAGGCCATGTCCAAGACCCACGAGAAGGAGAAGGCCCTTGAACTCGGTGGTGAGGAAATTAAGTAACGTAGAGTAGAAGAAAAAGAGCAAATTGAATGGAAAGACAGGATGTTGTTTTAGATTTAATATTTTTTGGGAAGAACACGTGAACATAGACGTTGTATCTGTATCTGTTAGGTAAGTATGTCACACAAATTGAAGGATGATAAACATGCAAGATGTCATTGTCTAGTCCAGATTAAACCCGACACAATGTTTCTAATTACAGCATAATACAGGGTGGGCCAATGGGAGCAGTCGCTCTAAAGAAGTAAGGTGGTCAACAAATGTGCTGCTCCCTCAGAAAACACATGCAGATACACAAGGAAATATGTTCATCAATGTGACAGCACCCTCGCAGCAGTTTTTGAAACACCTTGCAAATATACACAACACAACCAAATACACGAATGTGCAGCAATGGCCTCAAACACGTCCATCAGAGGAAACGTGAAAATACAGCGAGCCGTTTGTGGCTGAAGGGATCGATGGACTGGTACCAGGCAATGTTTCACAACCATGACAAGTTGATTGACAGTGTGTCTGTTGTGTCAGCGCTCGTTATAATCTGCAGTACCGGCCCATGTTTCCCCTCAGCGACAGATGGCCCACTGGCAGAACTCGAAAAAATGTTGCACTTGGAGAGAACGGAAAAATCTAAATGAAATCAACAGCAGGAGAGCTGATGTCCTGTGAACAGCCAAATGCTGAGGGAGCTAACAACGGAGCTGACAAGCTCAAGGACAGAGTTTTTCTGTTCAAAGGAACCGAGAGCGTTAAACAGCAACATGTGTTCTGTTAACAGAATAAAGTCCTTTCTCTTGCAGTCAGTGGAGGCCTGCAACACTCTGCTGTGGCAACTGGATATGCACCAGTTTTCTGTTTCATGTGTTTTCTGGGTTTGTGTGTCAAAAGTCAAAAGACTTTCCATTGTTTCTCTATTGTCACAGTCTCCTTGTTGGGACTGGTTCGGGCTGTTGTATGTGTGTATGTTGTGTGTATTTGCAGTGCGTTTCCTAAATGCTGCTAAGGTGTTCTTCTTATTTGCTTGTGTATTTTTCTATGGGTTTTATTCATGCACTAATGCAAAGATACATAAACATTTAAAAAAAAACATGGAATGGAAACAGCAGACCAAGTACACCCTCTCATGGTAGCTTCCCCAGCAGGACAATATGAACCTATACGCCCTGCAACACCACAAAAACTGCTAAGGAATGTGACAAAGACCTCAATGTGTCGACCTGACCTTGCTGATTGACACCTTGAGCTTTTTGCCAGGTGCCAGGGGTCATTCCTGAGCAGTTTTTGTGGTGTGTGTGTGTGTGTGTATGCGTCGTCCTGCTGGGGAATCTTCTGTCATTGGGAAGTGTTATGTCATGAGGGGGTATACTTGGTGTTAAGTGGCATCCACAAGTTTCCCAGCAGATTGCATCGTTAGTGTTACACTGTATATAGGTGTCGAGCCGCGTAACATGCAAACTTGTGTTTTTGCATTTGATTCAGACGTGAACTTCACTGTTCCTATTTGACCAGAAGGGTAAAAAACCAGGGCTCGTCCGGGATTTGAACCCGGGACCTCTCGCACCCAAAGCGAGAATCATACCCCTAGACCAACGAGCCAGATGTGGAAGGCTGTCCAACTTTTTAGTTTCGTGTCAAAGCCTGTGAGTGAATGTTTTAAACTGCTGATGTGGCATCTCGGTGTACTGCAAGTAGTCATACAGCTCCCTCTGCCCTAAACATGGTTCACTGTAATGTAGTTATAGTGGCATCATCAGTCAATAACCCTGGCTCCACTCCTGGCATGGCTTTCTCCTGCCATGCCAGCTGTGGATCATTTGCTAGTAACTAACTGGACATTTCGCTGAATAAACTTTCAGGTTAGGTTTGTGTCCTTTTTCACCCGTTTATCTTTCAGCCGCTCATCACCCGTCTGTGCTTTGGCAAGAAGTGAAATGACGTGATCACTGAATTTAGCTGGAAACACTGGCTGATTTCTTGGGCTGCATTATTAATTGAAATATTATTGAATCCACAGTCTTTTTTTGCAGTTTGTCAGTGTTAAATATATTAGATATTGAGTGTAGGCAAATTTCTTCTGGAGGTCCTGCTTGTCCTGGTAACGTCGGGTGCATCAACAACAGAAAACATTTTATTTGTCAGGGGAGCTGCGCTTGTACAACAGTGTCTGCCTTTCTTCTGAAGTCATGTAAATCACATTTTGTTCCAGAAACAAACTCTACAGTGGCTCATTCAGGTTCTGTGAACCCCAGAAGTTAAAAGGTGGGCTCGTCCGGGATTTGAACCCGGGACCTCTCGCACCCTAAGCGAGAATCATACCCCTAGACCAACGAGCCATGTTAACAGCTGTCCACAGCTGTAATTCAATGTTTAAAATCCTTTGGTTGCACTTAAAAATCTGGTGATGTGGCAAGTTGAGGCCCCTCAACTGGTCCAACAGCACCCTCTGGTGGTCACATTTATATATTGTTCTGAAAAGCGTCTGGAGCTCTGTTGTCGCTGTTACGTCACTGTCGATGTAAATGCTGTGTGTGTGTGTGTGTGTGTGTGAGCAGCCAATTCTTCTTAACTGCAACCAAATGTACCTCGGGTACAAATAAAGTTATCCTACCTTACCTACATGTACACAGTAGACTGATCAAAACAATATCAGTTTTAACTAGATTTTAAACTTAAGGGTGGGCAAAACATTTCAAATGCATTAATTCAGATTCTTAAATGAAGATTCCAGTGCCTAAATGCTGAAAACGTTATCCAGTTGCTTAATGTAATTCAAACCCTGCCCTTATATTTACTATCTCCATATGTCTGTGTTCTTTTCCCTCGCAGGGATCTCTAGCTGATCTTCTTTCTGTGGCCTGTCTCTTGCAGGTCTCCACAGTGGTGAGGAGGTCGTATGGCACAGGTTCCGCTTGCAGCTCCCAAAGTTACTTTCTGGTTCCACATTCTTCACATATATTTTGTAATCTACATGACAGGGTACCGCCTCGTGACTCTTCGTGATTTTCTTCCATTTTATTTTTTTATTTTTTTATTTTTTTTACCATTCCCTGATTTGTTCCTGAGCTGAATTCAGGGTCTAATGACACAGAGTAAATGCTGTACAGATGTTAAGCTCAGTGAGGCGTGATTGTAGTATTTGTGCAATATGAATAAAAATGGATGTGAATAGAATCTGATTGGCTACTGTGATCAGCGGTGAATAAATCATGACTTGCAGGCACATAGATTATCTCTGAGCAAGTTTGTTTCTACTGGAGTAGAGCGTGACTTTACCCATAATATCGTAATTTATTGATCGATTATATTTTGTTTTAATGTGAACTTGCTGTGTTATGTAATGGAATTGGCACAGCACAAGTACAACAGAGGTTTAGTACTTGTCATTGGTTACATCCCAACATAATGCAGGTTTAAACACTCACCCATTAACGGGTTTGCTAAACAAACAGGGCTCGTCCGGGATTTGAACCCGGGACCTCTCGCACCCTAAGCGAGAATCATACCCCTAGACCAACGAGCCGATGTCTTAAACAGCACCCTCTGCTGGACCGGTATGCTTAGTCCTGTGTGACATCTATGCCAGCTGAAGTGTGAAACGGAAAAGCGTGTAAACAACATTGTGCATGTGATAGTCACATCCATCATGTAGCTTCTCATATGCAGCAGAAACCAGCTACAGACAAGCCCCTCAACTAGCTCCCTCTGCGGTGTTGTCTTAAACTCCTCTGTGTGGATTCCCTGTGATGTGAAGTCATCCGCTGCCTACAAGTCGCCGTGTGGGACAAACTTAACCCCGCGCTTCATTCACAGCCCGCATGCTACAGTTAGCTCTGGGCTAGTTAGCCGGTGTCAGCGCCTGTCAGGACCTGGGTTTGAACCACACTCGGAAGATGGCAACAGAAGCGAAACGAGTCAAGGTGACAATTAAACCAGTATTACCATAGAAAACACAGGGCAGTTAGTGCTCGAGCTGCGTGTGTGACCGACGTGTGTCTGTGTGCGTGTTTGTTTAAACACAAGCTACACTGTGAGGTTACAGTCCGCTGCATGTGACACTGTGTGCTCCCTGCTGTGGTTAAAGTGAAGGCACTTTACTTTAGCTAGTCAGTCAGCATTATGACGCACTTATTCTGTATTCCGGCGGTCCGCTTTTATGCCTTGATATTAGCTAGGCGTTCACGTTTATTTGGTCACTGCTTGTTTTTGAGAAATAATCAACATTGTTTTGCATTTCGTGTGAAAAGCCCACAGCTCATATTGTAACTAGAGTTGATGGTCGTTGCTGTCATTGGGGCTCCCGGTTTGCCTTTCTTGTGTGCACCTTTTCTTTCAGCACGAGCTGAATAGTGATTTTTTTTGGTTGGTTAGTATGTGATTACGCTGTAGGTTATGGAGTGCTGCGTGTATTCCAGCTGTGATTTGTAGCCGCCCTGCTGTAAGTACGGTCACATTTTCACAGTACAACCAAGTTTTGACAACAGTCCTCCTCCATGTGCTGACAGGTAGCTGATGATTCAGAGCTCAGCCCTCTGCAGAACTTTCTACAGTGGTGCGACAGAGTCCACTTGGTGCTCAGCAGTAAGGTATGTTTGTTCATTGCTTTAGTATTCAGCACGACCTTTAAAAGTATGTGAAATTCTCTTTTTGGCTGAATTGATCCCAGTCCCCCCCTCTCTCTCTCTGCGTGTAGGTGTATGTGAGTAAGGAGGGAACAGTGGCAGAGTATGGGATGCTGGCAAAGGACAACATAGAGGAGGGGGAGGTTTTATTCACCATCCCCAGATCAGCTCTTCTCCACCAGGGGACCACCAAGCTCTCTGCCCTGCTGGAGAAAGGTGACCGTTAGAATTACGAACATGTTCTCCCCGCCTGTGTCGCCTTCTCTCTGTTTGTAACCTCTCAGTTTCCTCCTTTTATCCGTCACAGAGGGGTCGTCTCTGGAGAGCTCGTCTGGCTGGGTTCCCCTGCTGCTGACTCTGCTGTATGAGTATACGTCCCCACAGTCCCACTGGAAACCCTACCTCTCTCTCTGGACCAGCTTTAAGACACTGGACCACCCAATGTTCTGGTGAGAAACAGTTTCAGAGTCCAGATCTCATCTCAGAGATCGCTGGTACTGTAGCAGCTTTTATCCCCCCCC
>CAEMYA010000008.1:442508-467755 GCA_903131615.1 Diplodus sargus
CCCCCCCCCCCCCCCTTTTTTTTGTTTTTGTTGATGAAGTGTGAATTTCAAGCTTTCTTTACACTAACTTCCAGTTCATCTGTTCAGGTCTAAAGAGGAGAGAGACAGACTGTTGAAGGGAACAGGCATCCCAGAGGCTGTGGACAGGGACTTGCTTAACATCCAGAAGGAATACACCAGCGTGATCCTTCCCTTCATCACCAAGCATCCTGACCTCTGGAAGCCCGACACACACACACTGGAGCTGTACATACAGCTGGTGGCCTTTGTCATGGCCTACAGGTAAGAGAGCACGTGACAGAAAGCGCTCATGTACATAAAGTATCCGGATCTTCACTTCCTTGTTGTCCTCTTGAATCGACCTGTGGGATCCCTGTCGTCCTTTCAACTTTCCCTCCCCGTTCCTCCTCCTCCTCCTCCTCTGTAGTTTCCAGGAGCCACAGGAAGATGAGGACGAGGAAGAGGAGGAAGAGGATGAGGACAAGGCCCCCAGCCCACCGATGATGGTTCCCATGGCGGACATGCTTAACCATGTGTCCAATAATAATGCCAACCTGGAGTTTACACCCGTGAGCGAACACCTCTCTTGTTTCGAATGTTTAGATTTGATAACTTGTGGGGTTTTTTTTCTCCACTTTTTTTTATTGTTTTGACTCTTCTTTCATTCCATCTTTCTCCAGGACAGTTTGAAGATGGTTTGCGTGCGCCCCATTCACAAAGGCGAGGAGGTGTTTAACACCTACGGGCAGATGGCCAACTGGCAGCTGCTGCACATGTACGGCTTCACTGAGCCGTATCAGAGCAACAGCAACGACACGGCCGACATCCCCATCGACAACTTCTACGAAGTCGCCACACAAGGTGATTGTTGACACAAGTGTAAAGCGCCAGACGCACCAAACTGGCATCAATGAAGTATTGGCCACAAAGGCAGTGTGTTACATCCTATCACTGGTGTCACTGCCAAAAAGTTGCACTTGAACACACCGCAAAGACTACAAATGATGGCCAACTAGCAGCTGGCAACAAGGGCTGAGTTGTGCCGATAAATAAAAAGGGCTACAGTCGCTCAACACAGCCCAGGCACTGGCAAACTGTTGTCAGGGCCTCTAAAGAAAGGAATGAGGAGAATATGTGATTAAAAAAGAGAAAGGCTAATCGATCATTTTGCACTTCAGTTAAAGCATTTTCTTAGGAATTTCTCCTTAATTCAGTGGAAGATAACATTCAGACAGTGCTTTGGATGTGGACTCCTTCCTCATCCTTCCACCTTCTTCTCGTCCCAGGTGTTCAGTCGGATTTGGAGCGGCAGTTGGTGGAGGAGAAGTGGGAGATGCTGTGTGAGATCATGCAGGACAAAGCAGCCTTTGTTTTCGGCAAACAGGGCTGCCTCACAGACACAGAGCTACACACTGCGCTCAAGGTGAGTACCTACAACAGTGCTGTTGGCTTGTGTCCTGCACAAAAGAGACCGAGAGTGGCTCTTACAACTCCTGCTCTCTCTTCAGGTGCTGTGCATGTCAAAGGAAGAGTTCTCAGACTTCAAAGATAACGAAGGATGGGAGGAAGATGAAGAGGATGACGAGATGATTTCCCTTGCCTTCTCTAACGAGGGACTCCCAGAGTTAAAGGCTTCATGGAAGAAGCTAATTCACGAAGCCGCTCGTCTGACCGTGAGTTCCTACGGAGACAAGGAGATGAAGATGGAGGGAGAGGGTGCGGACAGCGACCGGGCTCTGATAGAGGACAAGGCAGCACTTGCAGGACTGAGCAGCAGGAACCAGAATGCACTGCAGGTACGCTTTGGACAGAAGTGCATCCTGTACAGACTGATGGAGCTCACAAAGTCATGAGTCCAGCTGCAGGGGTTTGTTTTTTAAATGTCAATAAATGTTTTTTTCTCGAATGATAAATCTCTGATTTTCAATACGTGTTTCAGGAGGTCAGAATTTCCTGGTTAAAATTTCCAACTTCGGACCTCCAAACACTAAAAGTGCACAACACTAAAAGTTGACAAAAACTGGGCAACCACAAGAAAAAGGTGTCTCTCTCTGGCAAGTGTGCACACAGTTGCAGCTTCCTTGAACACATTAACGATTAGAGCAGGGAAACAACACAAGGTAACGGATTATACACGTTACTGTGTGCCACTTTTATACCTGGAAACATGTCTAAATATATACACTTCCCCAGCCTAAGAAGAAATACTGTAGCCTCCCCGTGGGTGTCTTTCCTCATGAGGTCAGAGTTCCACACTAGTCGGGGACGCAGCATAAGAGGTTCAATGCTTACTGACATCAACACCCTCCAGCGTCGGATCCCCTGGCGTGTGAAACAGATATCTTAATGTTGCTAGGGAGGGGAATCTTTGGCCTCTCAACAGTTCTTCCAAAAATGCACACTTGTACATGCGGTGGAAATTCAGCAAACAGCTGAAAATCTTCTAATTTTGCATATGTTGAAGTCAAATTTGAGTTTCTTCTTGTAAACATCAACCAGTGCAGATATTGGTTGTCACGTGTGATAACCTCGGGCTGGGCACTATATTGATATATTATTACAGTGATGGGACTATACATAGATTGTGAATATGACAAATGTCTTTTCCTGGTTTTTGAAGGCTTCATTACCAATTGTTGCCTCAAGTGATGTCAATTTCAGAACAACCAGACTTTTCTAATTGATCCAGTACTTGCCTTTACTTGATGTCCACATTACTGCCAATTATCAAAAATCTCATGTAACCAATAGTCATCCCTACAATATCGACAGGTATTTGGTCAAAAATATTGACATTTGATATTTTAAGGCCATATCACCCAGCCCTGGGACAACCCCACATGACTTCACAACTAAAAATTATAAAGAGCTAATAAGAGACCTGTAACATTGTGTGTCCTGTAATCTCAGGGAGTCAGGACAGACAAGCAGTCTTCTTAATGTACTTAATTAAATACACTTCACATTTTCTGATAGACACATTAGTGGTCAGAAATAAGAATACAACTATTGCAATGATTAAAAACATGATGCAAAATCTTAGAACTGCATTCAAACATTCATTAGTTCAAAAGTAACAACTGTACCCGGAGTCGGTGTTCATAAACATAGATACCTCCTTTTGAAACACCCAGTATATTACCATCATCCTACTCACTTGTAGTCCTGAATGAACACAGATGCGTTGCAGTTTGAATGCTTTATTTCCTGTATGTATGCATACTGCAGTTAAGTAGCAAGAACTAAAGGCAAACTAGAAAGGACTACAAAATACAACACATGGACCAATACATTTACAAAACATTCAAAATGTTACAAAATGGGCTGTATTGGTCCTTCTATTGTTGTTCTTCAATTTGGATCTTTGTACAAATTGTCACCATCACTTTGCACAATTTACAAGTGCCTGGGAGAGACTTTCAGAGCCAGCTTCGAATGGAGAAACCATCAGCAAACTGTCTCCACCAACACGCCGACGCACCAGGAGTAGACCCCCAACCCCACCTGGGAGATTTCACTCCATCTTCCTGTCCCACTCAGGGATAAAAAGGAATCAAATGAAAGTATCTGGCAGCTTTTTTTCTTCAATCATCTACCATTCAGCCTCTGAACGCAAAAAAAAGGTCAGAAAAAAGGATTTGTGTGGGAGGGAAGCAAACCAAGAACTTTGGTAGTGAGTGAAAATATGTTTACATGTCTTTACATGTCGGGATACATTTTATTTGACATGTGCATTTGCTCTCCACTTATCTAAGCTCCCGTGCTCCCTTTATTCCAATATTTACATCAAAGCATCAAAAAAGTATATTAAACAGCATGTCTCAATCAATTCCCTCCATCTAAATTCTGCCCCAAAGGGATAAACAAAAATCTAACTCCTTAGATCCGTGAGCAGTAGTCCTTTCATCCACGCTTCAACTGACTGTGGGTTGCCAGTTTATCCAGTGCCAACAGTAAAGAGGGAGGTGTGCGAGGGGGGAGTGGGTCAAGGCCGCGGCATCTCTCCCGAGGGCTATGAGCTGGCTGGTACACAGGCTAGCTGGCACCGGTGCCCTCCATGACCTGCTGGGCCTGCTTCTGTCCCATGCAGCACTGGGCTACTGACTGGAACAGCCTGTGGGAGAGGGGACCGAGAGACATTAACATCTGTTCAAGAACTGCAGAACTGGTAATGATGACCAACAAGCTGACAATTAAAGACAAAACCTACTTTTCAATCTCAGGGGCACAGTGCACAAAGTCGTGGCTCCAGAACTTGAAGGCAGGATTCTTGATCAGCTCGATGAAGGTGATGAGGAGACCCCATGGGTGAGGCCTGTTCACTATCAGCCTCTCCAACAGAACCCTGCAAGAGGAGGACCAAGCTTTGACTAACAGCACTTGTGGTTAACTTTAACATAGCGATTTAATGCATTTCTTGTGCTGAAATAATAAAATGACTCCGATCAGACTGTCTCACCTGGTGATCTGCTCCTGGATGGCCTCGGTGTTGGCCTCAGCAAACAGATAGAGCATGGTGCAGCTGAAGTAATGAGTGTGGCTGTTGGGGTAGCGCAGCTGATTGGCGATCGCATTCAAGAACAGGTAACGCCCTGAAAACACATGACAGAACAAGATGTCAACAACATGGGTAACGTGACGTGAGCTGATGTTTTTACTACTAAAGCCACTGTAAAAAGCACTGAATTTTTCAGCACTTATCGACTATATGACAGAAAACTGATGTGGTTTCTTTGCTGCCATCTTACCCTCCGTGTCCAGGTCTACGGCCAGGTTCTGGAAGATGTCCATGTGCGCAGAGTGAGTGATGGTGCTCATGGAGGGGGTGCTGCCCTTGTTGTGGATGTGAGCGATTGCCTGCGTGCCGACGTACAACACTAGAGCGTTGATCAGCTGGATGTTGTAGCGGTTTCCGGGCTCATTTGACACCTGGGAGACAAAAGGAGATAACATTGTCATTTGTGGAATTATAATAAATGGTACCACTTATTTAAAAAAGATGGACGCTTGTCCTACCTGCAGGTTGCTACGCAGCTCAGACAAGAAAGTGACTGGTGAACGAGTCTTCAGATACGAGTCCAGATCCTTCTTGAACTGGGAAGGCATGACGCCTGTGAAGTTGGTGAGGATACGGGGAGCGATGTTGATCTCACTCAGCATGTCCACCTGCAGCCGGGGTGTTAATAAAACACAGATTCATGAGATCTTTTGTCTTTTTTTAAAAACGTTCTCACAAGGCTGATGAAATGCTGCTTTTGTAAACTGTGTCAAACCAAAATGGCAAGAGCTGTGTGTGTGTGTGCGTTTACCTTCAGGTTGGGTGTGAACGGGTCAGGGAGCCTCATGTTGCGTGGAAAGGCACTGAGGATGAGGTTGCGGAGCTGGATGCAGTTGGGTGGGATCACATCACAGAAGCCGTAATGGTAGTCGCACAAGAACTCAGGGAAGTCATGCAGCAGGACCAGCAGCACTCGCAGTGTGCCCTGAAACAGCCATTAATGTTAACAGTTAGTAGAAGGTTGTGTAATCCAACATTTCCTGTGAATGATGAAATTCATTATGCAAACAAAATAAATTCCATAGCTATACAAACAGCACCACAAGGCTGAAATACTCGTTACCAAGACAATTACAACCAAACTGAAGACCACGTGTTTCATGAGCCAGTTATAAGCCCTAGTTTCAATGTGTGTCAACAAAAAGTGACAAACATGGGTTTCACTTGTGCTATTCAGGAAAAATGACCGCCTACCTTGTAGAGGATTTGCATAGGTTTGTTGAGCTCTACATTCCTCAGGAATGGGGCCAGGTACTTGAAGAGATCAATCAGCAGCTGCGCGTACATGGGCCAACCCTTCAAGACAAAGTCAGTCTATTAAACCAAACTTCAATAACTGCAAACATGCATAAAGCTGCAACATCTGTGTGTTTATGAGCCTGAATGTGTGAACAAAATAGTATTTTCTTATCCTTGCATACCTTCTGCTGCGGTGTGTGCGCCAACATCCTGGCGATGAAGATGCGATGGGAGATGAGTTCCAGCCAAGCATACACAAAGCCAGGTGCTTTGGTGGGTCTCAGGATGTGGAAGGTATTGCTGCAGATAAAGGAAAATAAGTCAGAAACCAAGGTGCACTGGATATACTGTAATCTCAGGATAATTTTATGCACTGAACTCAGTTCATTGATTCAGGTCAATGCCTTACCAGAAGGCAGTGAGCGTCTGGAAGTTGATGGTCTCCAACACATGTTCGGGGGCATTGAGCTCCAACAGCAGCATGATGAAAATGCGGTGGTATGGCAGTTGTTGGAATTCCGTCTGACGGACGTCGTGGTCCTGGATCAATACCCCAACTACAATACCCAGCACCTACAAGAACAATGTAAAGCACAATCAGAATCAGGCGAACCAGTTGGTCAAAGACAGTCACCAGTATCTGCAGAGGAGATGAGCATTTATGCTCTCTGCAGCTGTTGAGATTCAATCATCAAATGAAAATCATGATCAGGCTTTATGGTGAACAATGGAGGATTCTGAGATGTTTTGACAAATATTCAAATGAAAATGTTTTTATTTTGAAAAATCTTCATCACACATCTGGGAGCTGGTATGTTGTTGTCATGCCAATGTACCTTGTTGAGGAGGTTGATCTTCGTCACTGTGTTGGTGGCCTCTCCAGAGTGTTTGACCAGCAGTGCAATGAGCCTCACAAAGGCATCCAGGTTGTGGTAACACTTGGCTCTGATAATGGCTGCACTGGCTGCTGGGTTGTGCTGCTGCTCAGCCTGAGCCCGATAGCTTATCTCCACACACATTTCAGTGCACAGTCGGAAGAACCTTGTGATCAGGTCATCGGTCTTCAGGATGCCCTGCTGGTGCATCTGCAGTAAAAAGGAAAGGCAGACTCGAAATAAACATAACAATGAACGCTCATTATGGTTTGTGTTTACCGTAACTGATAAATGAGTGTTTACCTGGCCAACAAAGGCAGAGAAAGCCTTGGTGCTATCCCTGCCAGCAGCTGCTGAGTGATAGAGGTTGACCCATTCCCTCAGGAGGTACTCTGCCTTCTCCCTAAGGCCTGGAGGATCATCATATTCTGACGCCTGTGAAATCCCAGAGTGCATCATGAAGTTGGGTCCGCCATGGGCCCGGTCAATCATGGCTTCATAGTTGGAGCGAACAACATCCATCAGCTGAGGAAGACTGGAAAAGAGGGAAAGCGAGATGAGAGAGAAGTTAGCTTTAACTTGCACACAAATTAATGACTTTCGTCAACCAAACACTAAGAACCTTGTGGACAAAATCCAGTTCAACACAGGAAAGCCAGTAAAAAACCTGGACCAACATTTCAATTAATTTGTAAAAGCATTACAATTTTGCAAATTGAATGGAAATAAATCAACTTATAATAAACAAAAAGAAATATTTTGAATGTGGTCATTTACCCCTCAGGTGCGTTGGCTCTGGAGTGTGCACAGGTCCTCATTAAAGTCTCAATCGTGTGGAAGAGGTCGGCCTCTGTGACATGGCTGACACTGCGTTCATCCACCAGCAGCAGCTTCACCAACTGCATGGCAAATGCAACTGCCATGTAGTGCAGTCCATTCTCCATTGACTGGAAGTAAACAAAAATCATTAGTTATAAATAGCACTTATACAGGTCAAACTACACACCAAAGTCAAAGCAAAATCCTAAAAATTCACTTTAGCATCCAGAAATAAAAAAACAAACAAAAAAAAACTGCACAACTATAGACACCAAAATCAAAAAACAAAATATAAAAAGGTAATAAATAAAATAGTGAATGACTAGGTGAAAGTGTGTAATGTGTACCTGTGCCAGGTGCAGGTCATACTGCTGCATGTTCACCAAATGGTTCCTGATCAGAAGCTCCACTGCCTCTACGTTGTATTTGTACTCATCACGACATTCAATCAGACACCTGTAAACAAACGCAGCACATAACGTCATGCAAGGGGGACATCTTTCTTCTTCATCCCTCAAATGTAATCTATGCCAAGGCTGAACAACAGTTGTTATATGCTTAAATTAGCGACGCTAACAGGAGCTCACCTGGTGATCTGCTTATTGCACCATTGTGGTCCATAGGCACGTCCATCCTGTAGGGCTTTAAGCACCAGCAGATGGCACTCCCTATACCGGAGCAGCAAGTCTGCATCAGCCCCACTAGTAGCATCCAGAAGACCCTCCACAGCCTGGGAAGAATAGAAACCACTTTAGTAAAGCACAGTGTAGTATAGATTAATCCTAAACCTTGCTTCTCTCATCACTCCCAACAGACTTAATGGCAACCGTAGAAGTCAATTCTCTACCTTCTGCAGCAGGCCAAGCGCAGCGATGCCATCCCTAGAGTTTCTAGCCAAGGCCACAGCTTCCAGCAGGCTACGCAGAGCCTGGGTCAGGGGGTTCATGGCAAGGGCTGGAGGGATGGCATGGAGATGTTGCTCCAGGTCTGCCATGCACTTATCGTAGATCTGAGCCACATCATCGGTGGCCCATGCCTGTTGCTATTAACAAAGACAGAAGGACATAGGATTATTTCAGTGCATTTTTAAGAATTACGTTCTGTGGGTTTAAAACAGCAACACATCTGTAACACACATTTTCACAAAAAACTGTTATGTGTTGGCTATTTAAGTTTCACTCACCTTCATGGGTTGAGCCAAAAAGCCGGTGGGTTGGGAGAGATCATTGCTGGGTAGGAAACCTGGAACGTTTCTAGCAAACTCCTCATATACAGCAAGTTGCTTGGGGTCAACTCCTCCCACCTACAACACACATGAATTTTGTTACTTAACAGCAATGCTATCACATACAGCCCTGAATAATTATCAGGGCAGATCCATTATCTGGTGTAACTGCAAATCATGACTTTAGCTGCAAGTAGCAGAGGTATAATTTGATGGTTTAATGCTTTTTTCTAATGTACTTTATTAGCTACTGGATGTCACAATGATCTTACCTTGAGTCTGATCTGCTCTGGCATACGCTCAGCCTGGTACGTCAGGACAACTGGATCACAATAACGACGTCCCTCTTGACGTGCGTGCTTCCTCAGCTCAAACTCCTACAAGAGTAGAAACCAAATTTAGAAATGGCAAACTTGATTCTCAGTTGGGGTGCTTTAAAAACATTTACAAAACAAAAGCTATACAATGAAAATCATACAATTTATACATTGTATGAAAGCCCAATGTATCCTAGCACAGCAGTCTACCTCTAAAGTGTAGGTATACAACCATCATCTTCAGTCACTGTTGCAATGAAATCCCAAGACCCAAACTGTTCATAATTCTGAAGTAGTTGTAATCAATTTCAAATAGTAGACCAACTAAACTTAAATGATTATTATTTGTGGTGTTGACAAATAAAATGATATTTTTAAAAGCATATTACAGGCAGAGGTTACACAAGCCATAGTTAATATACATTTACAGTTACTGCTGTTGAGGGAGTCTTTTAAAAAGTCTCACCGTGGCTAGTCTCTTGTCCATCTCAGGGCCAGCCTTCTCCACGGCAGTTTTCTGAATGAAACAGCAAGCCAATTCACAGTTGTCTTGAGCAATCCTGGCTGCAGCCTCTTCCATCATTTCCCGCTGTTGGGGGGTTGGTGCCTGGAGGAATAAACACCCCAGTTAGAGAAGTAGGGATGGTAACGGGTATCAGAGGACAGATATATACAGAAAGAAAGTTCTCTCTATGCTTATTTTTAATCTTATAGGACATGAGCCCTCATTTACGCATTCAGCTTACCCTAAGTGCAGCAGCAAAGCTGTTCTTAAGGTTGGTGGCAATGCTCATGAGCAGGGGCTCGCGGCAGGTGATCATGGCCATGCCGGCAGTCAGGTTTCTCATCATATGGTGTGCAGCCACACGCATACGGGACTCCTCTGAGTCCAGGGCAAAGTCCTTCCTGATGATCTGCTCACAGGTTGTCATGGCTATTTTGATAGAGCGGTCAACCACAGGGTGCACCAGCTCCTGGACAGCTCGCTCTACTGATTGCCGTACACACTGCTTCAACTGAGGATGGGCCTGCAGCAGAGGGATCTAAAGACAAACAATGAGGAATGAGAGAAAAGTTAAAAAAGGACAAACAATTCAAAGGATAATAAAAAATATTTTAACTGATGCAAAAGAGAAGGGGGGTGTGGCTGTGTCGTTGAGGGGAACACTGCCATCTCCATCAATGGTTTGCAGGTGCCCAGCACTTACGTTGACATTTATATTGATGTGTGGAGCCAGGCCTGCCAAGGCATACACATTAATGTCGTGGTAACTGAACTGTGGCGTGGGGGGCCCAGTGGTTGTGCAGGTGGTGGTGGTGGCAGCTGGGGTTGAGGGAGGAGCTGCAAATGGAACAAAGTCTCCTGTTGGTCACAAAACGCTAGTTTGATTAAAATCACAAGAAAAAGCAGATTATCCAGACAACATAAACACGAAGCAAGCATAAAGGCAACAAAAATAAGGTAATATGAAGCTTTGAAGAGTCGCATTAAAAAAATAAAATAAAATAAACTTCACAAAGCAAAAGACAGAACTGATTAGGGCCATAAACGAATATTCCAAATTCAAATATATATATATGTATATATATATATATATATATATATATATATATATATATATATTTTTTTTTTTTAAAAAGGACTGTGAAAAGAAAACATCAGCGGCTGATTTGCGAATGGGCGCACTGCATGACGGGTCAGGGACAGGTCACAGGAGTCGCACTTGCAAGCGTCACTTACTGCTGAAAGCGAGACGCGACAAAAACCGTGGCAGATGCAGATGGCGGAGAGGAAAACAAAATGGCAGAAATTTCAGAGCCCAACTAAAAAGCCCCATTTGGAAATACTTTGGATTTTGGTCAGTAGACAGCAAGAATGCGGAGCCTCGAGATAAAGTTGTACGCAAACTGTGTAAGCTACAGTTAGCTTACCATTCCACCACTAGCAACATGAGGGCACATCTCAAAAATGTGGGCCCAAATGAGCATGCCATGATGTCTGGCACTCCAACTAAACAGCCACATCTCGACTCATATTTTTCACCGCCCGCCACAACCTCTTTGTCTGCAGCACGACAAGAGGCGTGCAAGAAGAAACTTGCTTCGTTCATAAGCAAGGACATGAGGCCGATCAATATCGTTGATGGCTTTTGTCAAGAGTTTTGTCAAGAATTGGAACCAAGGTACCGTATCCCGAAAATACCTATACAAGTAGTTATGTATCGTATTAGTTTGTCCTCCTGTTATTGACATAATGCGCAAATACAGATATTCGAATGGTTCGAACCCATGTATTTTTTCAGAGCAAAATATTCAAATGTCATTTTGGAGCAATTTTGAAAGCCCTAGAACTGATGTTAAAAAGCATAGGCAGTATGATATAGAATTATTATTGCAGTAATCATCACAACATTTTTTAATAGATATGTTGACATCCATTAATCAATATTCAAAGTTAAAAATAATTACTCAAATTCCATTTGGTCAAGTGGTTTGAAGTAGCTTTCTCAAACTTTATCCAATTGACCAAAGTATGGGCCATTACTTGTTTGTTTTTTTTCCAATAATTTAGAAGGCTGAGACATTACTGGGGTTTTTAAATTTCATATTAGTATAGTTAACACAAGTATATTCAAACATTCTGGTTCGATAAAGGCATGTCATCAGAGGCAAGGATGAGACGTTGAAAGCCAAACAGACAAACATATCCAACTTAAATAAGCTCAAACTGTTCAAAATGTTCAAAATGAACCGAAGAATAAAAAAGCAGCACAGAGCAGCTAAAGAAAATATGTAGTATCCACCTGCGGTAGAGACTGGCAACATCTCTTCTGGAGGCTTTGCCTCTTTCTTTGGTGCTGAAAGCTGCTCCTCCAGGCTCTTTAACTTCTCCTTGTCCTTTAGCAAGTTTCCTGGCTTGAGGTCATTGATGTCCAGAGACAGGTTCTTACACAGAACTTCAATCTCAAACTTTAAGTTAAGCTGCAGTAAACAAAAGAACAATGATCAATATTTTCACAATTCTTCAGTGTAAGCCGCTGAAAGTAACAAACTGGTTTTGGCCTATGAACTGCAATTTCGAAAGTGATGAGTGTCAACAGAGTTAAATACAATATTTTGATGCCATGTAATACAGAATGTATCATCTGACAATGTTGGATATAGCTTGGTTATGGTCAACAAGTAAAATATGCATTACCATTTTGTAGCATGAGTAGCTCACAAAGGTTACCAAACCAAAACATTTAAGTGTTCCCTATTAAGCTATAATTTAGGTGGACTGAACTTGAAAGCTCTACAAGGAGTTAAGTGGCAACAAAGTAGAGTAATCATTTACCTTGAGGTCATGTTCCTGATGCAGCTCAGCAAGAACATTCATGATGGCCATTGTCCAGGGGTTCTGGGGCCTGAAGACCTACAACATCCCAAGCACACAGTTATAATGACTATGAAGAATCCAGAACAACCTCAGACAGTGGTATCAGGTAAGTTTAAACCAACTACATTAACTGAAAATATTGAGGTAATGTAATTTGCATAAGACAGCTCTCTGTCTACAACTATGTCAGTCACCATGCTTCGTAGACTGGACTCCAACACCTTGGCCACAAAGGGAACCACATACAGAAGCTCCTGCTGGCCTTTCACGTAGGCCTCCAGAAGTAGAGATTTGACTTCCAGATCCTGAGAAATGGAGAAAAATATGTTGAGCCAACTCAAAAGCTGACACGAGTGCAACCAAGTAATGAAATAACAGAACAAAGATACAAAATCTTACTGTATAAAGGATAGGCTTGTTTTTGGCCAGTGTAATCATGCCCAACCAGTGTCCCAGATTCTTCAGCAGGGAGCGATCAGAGAAATTGGCAGCTGCCTTGTCAGAGGTCAACAGAACCTGAAAGAAAGCGAGACATGGGAGTGACTGTCAGTATTATGCAAACTGTGACAGTTGTGCGGCAGCTGTGTGCCACTATAACTGGCTGGCAAAAAACACAAGAATGTGATGTCTAAAGTAGGCAGGAAATAAGAAAAATCACAACCATCTTATCCCAATCTATTTTTACCTTGATATTTCTGTAAGTTTCAGTGAGGACCATCTTGACAAACTCAGGGTTCTTGAGAGTATCCAGAAAGTTGGAATAGAGACTGTGGAAGTTGGGCTCAATGCTGACACGCTTCATCACCAGGTACTGAGACACCCAAGGCATAAACTCCTCCTTCACAGTCTCTTTCAACTCCTCAACCTGAAAAAGGAAAAAGGGGGTTTAGGAAGCTTCTTATACCACCTTTGATATACAGTCATGTATTGTCCATTTCAATTTACCTTCTGTGTCATGTTGGACTGAGAAAGGTTGTTGAAGATAAAAGCAATCTTCTCCTGCACATTCTCTGGAGGCTCGACAATCCTTTCTGTTTGGTCAGTGGCCACCAGCAGGGTGTCAATATTGGTTGTGTTTATGGAGGGCTGCAGGTACAACAAGAATAATAAGCTTCCAAACAGTCATGAGTCTAATAACTGTATATGATTTTGACATGCAGAAAAACTAAAATCAGGGGGAAGCGTCAATAAGGCACATTTCGATGTCAAACTCACAGGAACATCCTTCTTGAAGCTGGTTGTAGGTCTTGTGATGGTGGTGGTCTTGGCTGCTGTGGTTGTAGTCGTTGTGGTGGTGACTAGAGTGCTGGGCTGTCCTGGTTGTGGAGCTTTGGGACCACCCGGTTGCTGCGACTGGGCCTGGGCTTGGACATGTGCCAGTGCCAAACTGCCAGGAGTGGTGATGGAACCCTGCATCTTCACCGGAGGGTCCCGTGACTGTTGGCCATACTCGATATACTGCACGCACAGGATATTGAAAGGTACAGAGCGAGGGATTTAATTTATCTGAATGGAGGAAACCTTCCCTGTAGTCAAAGCCAGGAAAAAATAGATAAAAAACAAAAAAAAGATAAAGGATAAATTAAGGAAACCTGATTACCTCTTGTAAATGGTGGGGAAATTGCAAGAAGTGGGCAATTGAAGCCAGATGTTGACAATATTGAGGGTAGTCCTTTAGTCTAGAAAGATACAAGATGTTTTAGCCTGACACAAGACAACGGTTATTATGTAAATACTCATTTTTAAGTTCAGTTTCAGTACCTGTTTTTAAACCTATCTAGAGCAGCAATTCCAAAGTAATACATTTTGGATCCGTAGGGTTTTCTTAAGGCTTCGAGAACATATCGGAGGGCCAAGCCCAGGGCCATGTACGTGACGAGACCCTTCTCGATAATGCCGCCAAAAAGGCAGGCAGTGATGTGCAGCTCCTTGTCTGGGTACTGGGGGAAGAAGCGGTACTCCTCAAACAAGTTCCGGAGCATGCAATTGAACACCTCTCGCTCCCGCTTGATGGTTGAATCCTTGAACCTCTGCAGCATCTCCAGTACCTAGAGAGAAGACGATTATGTAGAGGGAGATGAGTTAATATTAAGAGTAGATCCAGTCAACAGCAGCTAATAATTCCAATGAGTTTCATTTGGCTTAGTTTGAGTTTTTGGTAGAAAAATGTATATTGTCACTACATACTTCATCAACAGACATCGTTGGGTGAGGTGGGTGGTTGTAGATGCGCTGGAAATAACTGTTTGCCTCGTCATCTATCTCCTTGCTAAAGTTCTGGTTTGCTTCGGGCCACACCTGAGAAAGATCAGCTGGGGAAAAAAAAGGGTAAAAAAGACATTTTAAATCATAACATTGTTTTTTGTGAATGTTGTAATCCAACATTGGTGGAGCATGTGCAGAGTAATTAACTCATGGGTGAAAATCACTGCAATCAAGTGATACATCAGGAATCAAAAAGCATTCTAACTGTCAGGTTAGAGCCCTTTTTGAAGCTTATAATGTAGACAAATAACACTAAAGTGGGGCTGTCAGCAAAAGCAGACAAGGAATGGAAGACTGATCTGTATTTCCTCTCTGATAAACAATTTTTTTTAAGTTGTAAGACATTAAACGAAAAAGGAAATAAAGTCATACATCTAGGTGTTAACGAGAGGTTAAAAACGAGCCTGACTCGTTGAAAAGCTCTACACAAAGCCTAGTGAGACTTATTTCTAATGCACCTCAGTCTACCTCACAAAGACAGTGCAAAAGGTAAGTTTGCAAATTAAGACGATAATCATTTACTGCAGAGGAAATACAGGGCTGAGCAGCGCAGGGCGGGGCTCTCAGTCACACCACTACAACCACCACTTACAGGCCTTCATCTTACTCTGCTGAAAGGTAGGCGGGTTCAGGCCTGGTGTGCTCATCTTCCTGGTGCCAAAAGGGTCTGTGTTGACTGTTTGCATTCCAAGAGCAGAGCCAATACCAGAGCCGATGCCAGAGCCCAAGGGACCTGCAACTAATAAAACACAACACAATCACTTCAATGCATGTCACCTCACCCTCTGAGCTACTATATTTCAACTTCTAAGCTTTGTTCATCTGAACATGCCAAGTATAAACCTATGCCTTGCTTGTTTGTGTGCGTTAAAATGAAATAATAAAAAAAGTTTAGTACCAGAGTCCATACCAGGGAGCTGCGAGGACAGGCTACCAATGCCCCCAAATGGTGTGCTAGGGTTAGGGGTTGAGAGTGGTGGGAAAGCTTTTGCTGGAGATTGGGGATTACTGAACGCTGAACTCAGTGAGGTGGGGAAACCCTGCATGCTTTGAGTGTGGGAAGTGGCTGTGCCCCCCAGGTTCAAAGATCCCATGCCTGAGAGGGGGTCCATCTAGAAAAGACCAAGAAAGGGTTAGGAATGCAGATCATAATTGCTGACACAAATCTCTAACAATCAAATGTATTTCAAAGCTTGCAGAGGCATGATGTGGCTTCCACATGAACACACCTGTACAGGAGAGATGGCATCCAGGCTGCTGGTGCTGGGGGCACGTCCCTTTGGCATTACCCCTGGTGGCGGCTGCCGGGCTTTATTCATTACACTGCTGCAGTTGGCAACCATGGTCAGGATGGTCTCTGACAGCTCCTGTGACACGCTCCTGAGTAAAATAATGAAACAAATCCTAAGTTGAAGATAACACCAAAAGAGTGACAGTGGTCGGTGTCTATGCATAACTATACTTGGATAATCAATCAAAAAAATCTTGAATGATGACAAGATCATCAAATACAACCATGGGTGGGGATACACTTTAAGCCAGATTGACATTTTTAACCATTTAACTCAATTCAAAAACCTTGCAAAGTATTTCGAAGTATAGTATCTAAAAAAATGGCCTCTCACCCAGCACAGGACTGCAGGCAGGCCAGCATTGTGGCCAAGGTCTCCGGGGGAAGCTGTGCACTTTTGGGCTGGTCCTTGTCTGGAGCCAGGCCCCCCATAATGGATGGACAGCGCCTCTTCAGGAATGTCACACACGCCTGGATAAAAGGTTCCTGACAAAATACAAAATTCTTGTAAAATTCAATATTATTTGGGTAGTATGCTTATAATACAATGTCACAATCATTTATTGCAAATAACTGCATGTATATCAATTTAAAGACTTACCCCATGCTCTCTGATTTTGTCAGTCAACCATTTATCAAGTTTGAGGTATTCACGGCGAGAGGCAAGAGCAGCAAGGTCAATAACAAAGGCAAATGGAGTACCATTCAGCAACATCGATAGAGACTGGAAGGAAAAAAACACAGAACAGAAACACCAGTTTATTGGCCATAACGTGGTGATTTTGGGTGACGATATACGCCACAGGATATATGGCAGTTCATCGCCTGATCTGTCTTATTCGAATGTAATGTTAACTAAATCTAGTGAATGTAAAACACATGAAGGATTATCATATAATGCAACAACCTTGTGCGTTACACCACTATTTGCCAATTATTGCGCTTTGGTTTGAGACTTAAGATCAGTCATCATGTCAGTGATTAGTAAATTATGACAAACCTTCAAGTCCTGGGCCACATCCAGGATGCGAGACAGCTTGGCCTGGTCATACTGCTCCCCTCTCATATACCACTCAGCCATTGAATGCATTATTAACTGACGGATCGAGGGAGACTGTCCCTGGAAAAAGAAGCACCAGGTTTTATAAATACACACATTTTTAAAGAATATAATCAAGACAAAAACCATCAAATTTAATAGGAAACTCAACAAGACAACAAACAATTAGGACATTTTCAAGGACACAGGGGACAAAACACCATCAACAGCAAGACAGTTTCTACCACCAACCTGTCCATGCCAGGCATAGTGCAGGATGATGGCTGAGTTAGGGTGGTTGCCCAGAAAGATGGGCATCAGGGTAGAGATGAGCTCGTGGCGCAGTGTGTGCCAGGAGGTGGAGATCTGCAGCAATGCCAGCACCAACATGTCTGGGCAGTGTTTGATTGGAAAACCAAACAGCTGCTTCACCTGCTCATACTGACCCACCTCAGACAGCCTGAGCAGGCTTTCCACCAGGTCCAGACTTTTCCTGTGAGAGTTAGAGACAATCAATCAAGCACAGTGTAACGTCATCATAGTGTAAGCCCATAAATCAGCCCGACCAAATCTACACTCCAGTGGGTCAAACTATGCCTCCCACATAATATGCTGTGGGACACACGTACATACAATTTTTTTTATAATGTTATATTTGAAGGGTGCACTTGGTAAAACAACTTAAAAACATGTGGGAGAATAACAAATAAATGTTGACAGTTTTAGAACAAAACCTTCAGACTTTAGAACCACTAGGAAGAAATAAACAACTGCTAAACCCTTCATCACCTGGCCAGGCTACAAAATACATACCAGGTGGCAATCTCCCTGTTGTCATCTTCTGGTGGGGCCTTAAGGATGTCAATGGCCACAGTGTGGCAAGGGAAGTCAGCAAAGCAAAACACTTCTGGGCTCATCAGGGAGTGCTGAATGAATGACAACTGAAAACAGAAACAGGGCAAGATTTTTAAAGAGGCAACACAAGGCTCTGCCTTAACAGCTCAACCCGCACTGCGTCTAGACAGAGAAATCAATTTCCATTTGGTACTATATCAATCTTACATTTTACTCTTTGACAGCAACAATTCTATTCAATTAAGTTTCCCACTTCAAATCACATCATCCAGATGAGTTACCTGTCCCTCAGCGTGTTTCCATGGCCGATAAATGAGATCAACTGGGAAGACCTCCATGCCCAAACCCCTCTGAATGCCATACACCACTATATGCAAGCCTTTACTGTCCCGGATTATGAAGCCTGGGTGGTCCAGCTCATATGTCACCTCTTTGAAGTTTAGGTTGGGATTCTATGGCACGAACAAAAAACAAAAAGTAGCTTTAGAAAATGATGAGGGACAAAACAATTTCTGCAAAGTCCAGGTTTATCACAGACTAGTGTAGGGATTGACTTGTGTAATGAGGTGAATTTGACAAAATGTAACTCTGGAGTGACAATATAAAATGCTGGGTATAACAATGTTCAGCATTGTATTATTCTGTAGTAATTGTAGAGAGAAATAAAAGAGAATCAGACTTACGATCACATGGTAATGGCCATGTTTAATGTAACATGTTGGTCTCAGAGAAAAGCCATCAAATTTTGAGTGCTAAAGTGAGTTGAGGTGCAAATTTGGTTGCAACTGCATAATGCATTCGAATGCATCTGTTATTGTCAAACTGTTTTATTTCTTCAGTGTTGTCAGTGGCATTGGTGGACAACCATACACATTTATCAGATATTATCTACGGAAAGTTCAAGCTTACTATCGGAAATAAACTAATAGTTCACTTACCACTTCTTTCACAACATCGATGAGAACCTCAACATTCCACGTGTGTGCCTGGGAGCCATCGTTCTTATCCTTACCATCGCTCCAGATTCCACTTCCTGGAGCAGAGATGGACTAAAAGAGAAAAAAAGAAAAGAGAATTCAAGCTCTGATGTACTGAAACATTCTCAAGCCAACATCAACCATTATCTAAATATCAAAATTATTAAATCAAATGACTGACATCATTGACTCCAGGAGAGACTTTTCATATCTCTAAATCGTTAATTAACCAATTCTGCAACTCTATAGAGTTTATTACCCTGATTTCCAGTCAATGTTGTGATTTTACACTCAACACCGGGCAGCTCCAACAACTGATAATCATCAAGATCATTTTCTTTTATAACATCTGGATTTTATTTCATGGAAAATAAGTCAAACCCAGACAAGGCAATTTTGGTTAACCACAATTACAACTTGTGGTTTCCATTTAGTCTATATGAACATAAAGGGTCTCCAACTATAACTGAAGAGTACGTTTTTCCTTTGGTCAATATCAAATAAACCAAACTGAAGAAGGCAAAGTGACTTAAGATTTATTGCTGCCCATGTACTCTGCAACAAATGAGCAACTCACCTGTAGTGGAATGCCATCAGTTAGGCCAGAGTGGGTACGTGCCATCATGCCCAGGACCCTGGCTACCTGGCTGGCTGTCACCTCTCTCACCCCATACTGGAGGATTATGTTTCTGCACTCGTCCAGACTGGATGAACATAGCACAAACAGGTCAGAGCTGACTATCATCCAACGTCTTAGACATTTACATATCACACTGAAATTGAATTAGGGACAGGACATTTTAAAAAGGTAAACGATTTGGCATAATCATTGTTTTTAGCTTTAATATGTCTGTAAAACATGTTATGATCCTGTGTCCTGTAAAATGATATAAAAAAAACAACAAAATAATTGTATTTACTGTCTCAGTTATGTACTCTGCAGGAATTGGTATTCAGTTTCAAAAGGTTTGCATTCACATTAAGTGTTCTTTCCCATAATTACAGTCAATTCACTGGAATTACATTGAAAAGGATATGTATACACATGAGGCCTTTAAAGAGGCAGTATGTTCAGTTGTGGATGTAGTTTAAAATAATCTAAACATAAATTTACCTAGCACAGAAGCCATAGCCAACTTCTTGCATGAATTCTGCAAGAGAACTCTCCATCATGGTCTTAGCTAACTCCCCCGAGTCTGGCAGGATCCTGTCCATGAGAATGTCCCGTTTTTCAGGGTACAGCAGTGGTGCGAGCACCACAGGGCAGCGCTCCTGGGGGAAATCTGAAACACAACACAGAATTACATAAGCTATTGTGGCATGGCACAATTGACAAACATTTTTTGGGAACATTTCTCCTCTGACAAGTCATATATGTTCAACCATCTGAGGTTTGTGTTCGTCTCCCATACCTCGGCAAAGTGTCTTGAGGAAGGCGTCAATCTGCTCTTGCCCTACCCCACTGGCTCCCTTCTGGCCAAACAGTAGATGGGAGAGCAGTAGGTGCAAGACCTCTATGGCAATGTCTTGGAAGCCACCTTCCTGGTTTCCACCGAGATCTGCGTCAACGTAGGATCGCAGGAGGTCTGGAAGTTTCTGCTTGATAAACTGCGCAGCTAAGAAACAGTCAAAATCAAGCAGTTAAGAAAGCGTAGTGTTGTTTTTCTGTAACTGATGACTGTATTGATGAGCCAACATTAAAAACAAAAATCGGTTTAACGTGGTGTGGTCATCCATTAGAGAACATCAAGTCATTCATTTCTATTACCATTTTCTTTTCTTTCTTTTTTTTTTACCACTTGATGAAAAGCACCATTCACTTCAGAGGAGGATGACCACTATTGTTATGAAATGCAATTATTTAAAAACACACATTAGCCTACAAACAGATAATATCATTCTCTCATCTTCACTCCAGCCACAGCAGCATCCCAAATTATTTATCACAGAATTCATCACTAATCCATGGGTCATGTCTTTCATTTGTTAACTGTTTAACATACTTTGTTTTTAACAAGACAATAGAGAAAACCAACTTGGGTTTCAGATCAGGTGTGCAACAGGTTTAAATTTCTCAAGATTTGAATTACTTACCAAAACCACGAAGGTCTGTGTTGCTGGAGTTGAGCAAAGCAAGGCCAAATATCACCTGGTAAATACATGAATAAATTAAAACATAAAAACTCTGAAACTTGTGAGATAGTAAGTGTATATTTCTTGACTGCCAAACAAAAATCATGTACTCTATGCACATGATTCAGATGGGTAAATAATTAGGTTCATTAGTAGGGGTGGGAATCTCTTGGCACCTCACGATTCGATTCCGAGGTCAACGATTCGATTCTAAAGCGATTATAGATGCAACAATTTTTTTGTGTACATTTCCATGCACGATTAAAAAAAAAATTATAATAATAATTAAATCTGAGTTTGCTAATCACTTCCTACTTTTGTGATGATGATGATGATGATTAACAAAAAACAGATTAATTACCTTCTCTAATATTTTATTACAGAAAAGGCTTTTCTTCGTCACAAATAGATATGACTTTCTATGAACACAGAATCATCCTTTTTCAGGCAATGAGCATATCCCTGAGAGAGAAGCAGTATACTGTAGCCTGTGTAAAGTAAAAAAAAGCTTTCAATGCAATAATCAGTGTATCAGCTCTCATACTAAAACGTGGCTGCTTACCTACCCGCTTTCATCAAAGTGTCCAAAACTTCTGTTTTAGTTTGACTGTAGCGCATCGGTACGGATGTGTCAGTGAAGTAACGCCAAGATGGTGTTTTGTATCTTGGCTCACCAACACCGTGAACACCATGTCCGAAAATCCACGTTGTCCCCAACTGAATACGGTCTTAAATCCAATGCAATAAAACTTGCAATGGATTTGGTAATCCGCTTCACTCTCTGAGTTCAGATGAAGCTATGCCACCGCCTGCTTGATCGTTCTCTGGCTGGCATTTGCAACAGGTCGCTGCACATGGTGGTTTCTCAAATTAGTTGTGTTGCCGAAGTACTTAAGTTGAGTTCCACATACCTTAAAAACTGTGTAGGTTTGTCAATTCTCTCCTTAACTTCGTGGAACACAAAAAAAAATACTGCCATACAGTAACTTTCAAAGAAGTCGGTGCCAGTCTTATAGGCTTGGTGCTAGCTATCGCAACCATGTTGTCGCCGTTCAAACATAAACAACTTGCATGTGTGTTTGGTGGGCATGTACAGCAGAGAATCAGCAGGCGTTTTCTGTAGCGCTCTGCAGCAGGTGAACTGAATGTTGTAGCGGGCAAACTCATTTCAGTCTTAAAATTCTGATTATTAACTTATGCTATTAACTATCTGCATCGAGACAATCATTCTAGAGAGAATCGCGATGCATCGAAGAATCGGACATTTTTCCCACCCCTACTCATTACAGAGCTATCTTACCTCTTGGACCTTGCTGAGTTTGAGAACTTTACTCAGTTGAGTGAATAAGTGGGCCGACGGCTTCAAACTCTGAAAGACAGTTAAACACCTCAAGTAAGATCAGATGTCATTTTTCTATTCATCATCTGTATACTTGTACATGTCTAGAATGATGTCTTCGTCAGTCGGATGCGTCAACTAGAAAAGGCAGTGCATTTTTTGTAGAGAGGTTTAGAAATGATTAACGTAGACTTTTGATTTGACCAACTGTAACGGATGACTATATGTTCTTGCAATGCAGATGTCTTTCTATCAATACAGGCTATTATGCATTCAGGCTACTACAGCTGTGTTAATACCAAAGGTCTGCCAAAAGCTCCTTACCTTCTGGTAGTGCAGGGGATTGTCAATGGCGTAACACAGAGTAGAGATAAAGTTTGGCTTTGATATCAGCGACACACACTCCTGGATCAGAAACTGTGTCTTGTGCAAGTTGAAAAGCAGAACATGCCGAAAAGAAGAAGAGAGTAAAGAGAAAAGAGGCAGGTGAAGAATAAGGTAATACGGCAAATCTCTCACAAGTATCTCTATGGAACAACAGGTATTTTTAACTCCGATATTATCTCAATGATCAAGATTCTACAATAATCACAATGTGGAGAAAACATACCAGTAAGGTCACACACAAAAGAATTTGACAGTTTATATATAGATCAGTTATTTATGAAGGACGGGATTCCCAGTGATACCATTTTGAGATATATGCACAAACTGGGGCAGAAAACACACAGCACTACAGCAAAGATGAGGACTTAAGAAGTTGGTGTAAGATAAAAAGTGCCAAATTTATAGTAATGGGCACAAAACAACCAACACTACAATTATGGTTTCAGTACAGAGAACATATGGGTGGGCGATTTGACAACTTCAGATTATTTTACATTATTGATCTTGAAGGTGTTCCCGTAATTTAGAGATTGTGGTACTAAACATCCTCTTATCTTTGTTTCCAAACTTTACATAACCTTTTTGACTAGCATATGTACTATGTGAACAAACCAATAGACAGATGTCGCCAACTAGATGGCAAAGCTGATTTGATTAGTTCACATGGCTCTTTCTTGGGTGACATGTTGTATGTAATGCAATTCAGGTTGTGCAGTGGATGAGGAGCTTGTGCCAAAAAAAGAAATATATTTCATGTAATATTGTGTTTTGATGGTGCAAATGGCAAACATCAAAAGGCTATTTCAAGTCTGTCTATAGTCAACAGGGAATTTTAACAATCAGAACAAAGAAAATACAATTTAGATCATGTGATTAAATATATTATAATAGTATGTTTTTGCCAGAATGCCAACCCCTAATACTATCCTGTGAATTACAAGCAGACAGTCTCCCTTTATTATACACACTAAGCTTCTCTGTCAGATAGAAAAGCCTGGCTGTTGGGGCCAGCTGTAAAGTTTTCAAATGCTGCTGAATACACAGACAGCATCCAAACACTGAATCAGCTGGACTGTACAAGTGATTTTTTTTGTAAAATAGCTCACTGATACAAACAGCTGTCATTCATTAAATATTTCAGAGTTGTAGAGTTCTAGTAGAGGTGTGTACTGTCTCTGTAACTGTGTGACTAACTACAAAGTGTTACTGTGCAAACTAAGCGCTTCATTGCCAAGTTGATAGAGGTGAACAACCAACCAAAAAAGTGTGTCTTAGTGCATGCCCAATTAATCTGATCTGGTCTGAGACCCGTTATTAATAATAATGCTTTACCACATGACTATAGCTGGATTAACAAGAAATGTAGACATCTGTCACAGTCTATGGTCCGTGCTTAGCTGCTTGACAAGAGAAATTCAAACTGTACAGAGATCCAGTGCACTCGGAGACAGCTACACAATTCACTGGAAGGAACATGAGTCACATTAAGGAAAAAAAACGGAACCACACACACTTTCCCCGTATTGCAGAAACTGGTGCAATAACTCCAAGGCATAGCTGTAGTTTCCTGCATAGTTTGCTAGCAAATGGCAAAAATATCACGTCATCTACTCAGGAGGGGGGTGGGCTCATTGTTTTTAATCCATGCTTGACTGTTCATGGCTTGGGACAGTTTTAGGAAGAAATTAAATATTACATGATAAATACAAAACAAATAAATATTGTTATTGCCACAAATGATTCTAACCTCATTCTTTATCATTCAAAGTGAGCCTTCAATTTAGATCATGCAAATCACAAGCAAGATCAGGGATTCTTCCAGTAGTTTTTTTTTCATCCATCCCAACCAATTTGCATGCATCCAAAGAAAAGGAAAACACTTCAAAGAAGACAAAGCTAGCTTACTGGAAGCCTTCAACTACACTCTAAGTTTCCTGTGTGCTCAAAAATGATAAAATGACAAGTACCAGAGGAATCTCTTGACAGACTTGGTGGGGCTTTTTTTTCTTCTACTTTTATCAAGATATGTTATTGATTTGTTAGGAAGGATGGTTTACTCATGGGGGAGAACACAACTGAACAAAACTAATAACACTAGCTAAAAGCTTGAACATTTTACTTTTTTCTGCTGCCTGGTTGTGCATATATCCTGGAAAATGGGAAAAACTGTCCACAAAATAAAAACTTATCAATGTGCTTCTAATCAAAAATTACCTGGTGAAAGTCCTTGCCACTGCTTTTACCATCGCCACTGAAATCCACATGGGAGAAGAGACAGCGTAGTAGATGCCTGTCTGCCTCAGGACCGTGACGATTTACAATCTGGGAGATCACAAGCAAAACATGAGTACAATATGTGGACACGAGAAGACATTATTAGACAAGCAGATATAAGATCTCCGTTGACAGAAAAATACCATCCCTTGACGTCTTTGCAACTACTTACATGCTGTATTTCTTGCTGGCTGGCTCGGTAATTTTTCTTTGTTAAATTGTCCACCAGATAGCTGATTTGAGACAAAGCCAGCGAGAGCGAGTCAAGATTCATT
>CAEMYA010000008.1:469231-488260 GCA_903131615.1 Diplodus sargus
GAAGTGCCAGCAGCAACAATGTGGCATTTAATGTCCGTTTTTATTTTAGTGTTTCCTACCTAATGTGGTCAACACAGTGGGATGTACCTGTGAGGAATCTGCCAATCCATCAGTGTTATTAGTGATGAAAGGTTTGGATTGTTTATTTACTGCACATTAGAAAATAAAGGGAGTGCAGAGAAGTGATTTATTTCACGGTGGTGGTCTCTCGTCAGTTACGCACAACTCCATTTAGCTCTTTACAGGTGAGGACCATGTAGTCTGAGAGTACATGACGAAAATGTAGAGATCCAGGCTCTTTCATCAAATGATGTGATGGAACAGCTTTCAGTGAGCAATTTTCAACGTTTTGGAAACAAACTTAGGTTTGCATACTTCATATTTAATCTTTCAGTTGTAGTTTAAGATATAAATATATAATATTATTATATTCTTTGAAGCATTTAATACATTCAGATTGTTTATCTAATAAATCACTATGTTGACTGTGCAGAATGAACCAAACAGTGACTGTTAATAATTTACCTTGTTTACTGTCATCAAACCAGATTGCTGTGACGTGTTACATATATATTAATACGTTTTATATCTCTTTCCTTAATTGTGCTTTTTTTTTTCCCTGTAGAAAATCCTGCAGAAAGTTGCAAGAAAACAGAACACAGGTCCATCACATATTGATTTCAAATTTGTATGGATTATTGCTGCAACTATAGACTTTGTTTTTGTATTATCTGTATCATCTATCAATTCATCTGTTTATTTTTGTAGTCAGTGTAATATCAGAAGATTGTAAAAAAAAATGCCAGATATAAGCAGTAAATCCTCAAATTCAAGCAAATGTTTGGATGTTTCTCTTGATGAATGCTTTTTACAATTAATCACTGTTCAAATGTACACGCATATGGATTAGTAATTATAGCTGGCAGTCAATTAAACAACTTCATCACATTCCACATGTCAGAAGTCTGACTTCCAATAATATGTGTTAAAAATGTGGACTGCAAAGCTCCGATCACACTTTTGAATGGTGGATTTCGAATTTTAAATGTTGTGGCAGCGGTCACCTTCATCTTAATCTCTGATGTTAATCTTTCTGATTGCACAGCAGCATTTATTTCATAAATATTGAGCATTTATTGTGTTGGAGCTGCTGGTTGTTCCTGTGTGTTTATGTTGCCTGTCCCAACAACCCATCGACACATAAGTCTCTGTTAGAGAAACCAACGTGACACTGGATCACTGTGGATTCATTCATGCTGTGTTCAAAAACTTGGTTTAAAATTATACGACACAGACACAAAATCTTTGTCATAAAGCCCACAAAAGAAACTTTCAACAATTTAACCATTTTAATGTAATCAGATGGTGTTTTCCAGCATGTAGAGCAGCCTAAAGGGGACTTTATCACATTTTCTCCAATGAAAAGAGCTGATGCAGCATTACAGTAAGAAACTGTCAAATAACACTCAACCTCTCATGATGCCACAGCTGCGGTATGCCTGGAAAAGTATTTAATCAAAGTAAAAAATACTTATTGTCAACCTATTCCAGTTATTGTGACACATCGAATACATGTTAAACAGGAGCAAATGTACAAAAGAACAAACTGAATCTCCATCTGTGAGAGCTCAGACAAAAGAAATCACCCAACCATCAGACATACTCAGCAAAAGTATCCAAAAGTGTGTTTCATTGTGTTTTCTGTCATCATCCTTTACTGGAAAACAGACAACACATTAGTGAGATAAAAACAGATTGATTTGATGAAGATAGATGAAGATATATTGATTTTTTATTCATACCAGACCTTTAAGTTAGCCACTGAATGAAAGGTTTGCAGTCGTCACTTGTGACCTTCTGCAATTTCATTACAGTTGCCATGAAAATTATTATTACCAAAAATTGTTTCAAGGTGCACAATGAAACTTTTTCAGCCCGTCCTCAAAAACATTAACTTTATGTGTTTTGGATACATGTCAAATTGCCATGAAATGTAATTGAATAAGTTCTATGTAAAGTATTTAACTTGATGAAGCTTGAAGCTTATGTTAGCTTTTGCAGACTACTATTCCACATGTCAAGATCTCTGTATCTGTTCTTTAAAAGGCGTGTGGAAAAGTTGCATATTGTACCTTTAATGGGTATTCCACGGTATGAGTCCCGCGTCAAATGATTCTCGAAACATATTTCGCAGAGCTAATACTGTAACCACATTTGGTTGCAGTTCAGTACCGTTGGCTGTATTAAATGCACTACTTGCACTTGGGCTGGCTCTTGGGGAAATATCTTGTGTAATAAGGCTTAAGGCCACTGACCAAGCTGTTTTTGGTACCGAGTTGGTCGTGAAGACATGTTGAGATGATGCATACTTAATTTGAATATAAAACGTTTTTCACTTGTGGTTGCGTGTCGAGTAGCGACCAGATAAGTGCTGCTCAGTTAATTGTAGTTCAGACGAAAAGTGAAGCTAGAGAGTCAACTGAGTAAGACAGAACTTGCACAGTGTTCTGCTTTAAGAAATAATGTGATTACCAGTGAAATGACTGATGTGTGTTTGTGTCTGCAGTTCAATTCCGTCAGTTGATAAAGCCCTTCATTGACAGCATGTTCACTTCCATTTCTGGTGTAAATTCCTTTGAAAGTCTTCGGTCTTCAGGAGATGAACAAAGGTGAAAAGGTGAGAGGCTCCTGGAGACCTCCCATGACCTAGAAGGAGTACAAATGAAGGGGTGAGTAATATTCGCTTTGTGGAAACATAATACCTTCAGACAGGAGCTAGGGAGAAGCAGGAAAAACTGGAAAAGGAGCAGAGTTCTCTCCTCCTCTTCACCAGTCCAGGCCTGAACACAACCTACAGTTTGTCAGTGTTAAGGGGCCGCTGCTGCTCAGGTGGCAAAGGTGAAGCGTCCTTCAGAAAGACACTGAACCTAATGGAATGTTTAATGTGGACGCATGTATGGTCCTATAAGGAAATACATGGGTGTCAGCATGAAGGAACTGTTTCTGATACACATTTGACCAGAAGAAAGTAAATGAGTCATGTGGGAAAAATCTTGAGTCCCATAAGTGTTAATTGTGCACAGATCGGTTCAGGCACAGTCAGATTCTACTTCAAGCTGCACTGCTGTTGATATGTTCCCAATTATTCACGTTAGACCAAATACAGTCATATCACACACGATAAAGGTATGTAATGCTGGTTAACCTATAATGTGTAAGATCCCGCCTTCCCGCTGACCTCGCTTTGGAAATGTCTCCCAGAGACTCATTATCCTAAACACCCCGTCCACTTCAGATTGAACGTGTAATCCCTCCGTATTGCTCCATGGTCCACTGCCATGCTGTCAAGTTACTCCTGATCGGCTGCGGACAACATTAATGGACTCTGGCACAAAGATCACCAACGAGCGCTCCAGCTATTGAAAAGTTCTTTCACCTCCTGATTATATCTTCAGTCGGGGTCAGAAGCTTTTGAGAGGTTTGTGCACAAACCCTGGAAAAAATGTTTTCCACACTGTCCTCACCCCCACTCAAGTCCTTCTGGTCTGCTGATCCATGTCTGTCAATGGTTCCTATTCCTCTGCTGAGATCAGCCTTGAGAAAGTCCTGCCTCTTGGTCCTCAGGTCTCTAGCTGACTGTGGCCTCCACGAAATCCTCCTGAACCCAGAAAAAAGCTGAAGTTTTTGCCTGCTGTCTGCAACTAGCCTTGCATGGTTTTAACTGGTAGGACAGCTGAGAGATGACAGGAAGCGGGGTGAAAGTGAGGGGGATGACATGCAGCAAATGAGCACAGGCTCAAATCCTGGGCCGCTGCAGCCGGGACTCAGCCTTTGTGCATGGGGCCCACGCTCTACTGACTGAGCTGCTTTGGCACACTGTGTTTTCTGCAGTGTTGAAATTCATATGTACTAGCCTACCAGAGAAAAAAGTCTTTACATTCAACGGGATTTTTTCCCACGTAGTTTTTATCAAGTTATTACTAAGGGACTGAATAGTCTAACTCTTAAAACATAATTCCACTCCACTCAATTCCACTTGTATACATTAAGATCATTGTACTCGTCGTGGGGAGTAGCGAAACTGAATACAGCATATGAAAAACTCACCCTCATGATGTCATCAGGGTTATAAACTTCAGGTATGGAATTTGAAAGACTTATGCCTTGGGGAAAAAGGCAGGGAGTGCCAAATGACAAACACTATTCAGTTACATTATGGGAAGTTTTGGATCCAGTGTATTTTAAATTCGATCTAATGGGGCTTATGGACTAAAAATCTGTCTTTCGCAAGTCTCTAAACTGTGATAAAATGCATTAAATTGGTGGAATGCCCCTTTAATTGTTAAACAAATCAAGATGTTGATTGGCTTTGGCTGGCAGAAAATCTCTTCCCACTGTACACAGTGTTAAACACTCCAACAACACTTGGACAGTCTGGAATATAAAACTTCCTTTTTTACAAATCGCATGGCTTCCTCATTAATTACTTCCTTTGTCTTAGTCACGTGCCTGGTTGTCCTCTCCTAAAGAGCAAAGACATCCACTGCTGACTTGATAGCAACCCAAAGGGCATTCTGGTTGCAGTCCATTTAGACTTACAGATGGATCTTCAACATAAGATGACAAAGAAGAGCTTAAGGTAATTCGTGTAACTTCTTTTTTTTTTTTAAGTGTAAGTGAGGGGCAATAGAAAGCATCCCGACTTGAACATCACAAATTGGCTTTTTTTTGTGCACAGCCCAGGACAGGAAGGATCTACAGTGGGTGATTAAAACCACCCAGAACATCACTGGTACCCATTTACATCAGTGAAGTGAGATGTTTGCACAGAGCCACCACAGCCACAGTCTGGTCAGCCTGCTACCATCTGGCAAAAGATACAGAAGTATCTGCTGCCGTACCAGCAGACTATGGAGCAGGTTCTTTACCCAGGCTGTGAGACCCCTGAGCTCATCCTCTACAACAACTTAATATTCCATTAAATAAATGTTGCAGGACTCACATGAGAATTGCATGTTCTTATTGGCAAGCAGGCACTTTATTCAGATGTGCTTTGAGTACATTCTTTTGGAGAAAAGGAAAGAAAGACGCATAAAGAAACGGGCATGACTGAAAACAAAAGTCCACACCTGGATTAAATGTACAGTGTCGTAGTCGTTGTCTGTGCCTTCAGCCCTCCACTCCCCCAGTGCCCAGTGGTCCTCAAACTAATCATAAACCATGACCCAAACCTTACTCAAACCTTAGCCAAACTAAATAAGCGACAGGATCTACAACAAGAGAATTAAAACAAAAGTCAGGTCTGAGCAAACTTTGCATCGATCAGCACATGAGGGTTCCGTCTTCAATGTAGTGGTGCCGAAGAGCTTCTCATTTCTACCACAAACAATATTTCACTCTTCCCAGCTGTTGTGAAGTGGCCGTAAAAATCTCACCAACACATCAGCTGACAAAATCTTAAAATTCGAAGACACTGCTGATTCCCGTGGAGGTAAATGAGAATTTGCTTTGAGTGGAATAACCCTTTAAGGGTAAGATGGGTAACATTCACTGTATATATTAATGGGCATGGAGAAACTAGCAGCATCATGAAAAATCCAAACATGATATTGCTAGAGATCTTTAAAAGCATGGTCAGTTTTATCCCATTTCATCTCGCTCCCACCGCTGTGGTCCGGTAGGTGGCGGAGTCACAACTGTAAGGTGGCTGGTCGACAGCCAGAAGAAGAACTCCCCTCCCCTCCCCTTCTCCTTCTCCTGCCTCCTCCACTGCACGGAGAGTTGTAGTAGTGGACCACTGTTGGATTCACAACAGGAAACATTTTCTTCTTTCCCTGGGATTAAAAGACGAAGTTTATTTGGGGGAAAGTTACGTTCAGATAAAATGTCGTCCTGGGCGAAATCATCTGCGGCAGTCCGGCGACCAGCTGCTAACCCAAACGGAAGGTAAGCCGTGTGGCTTTCATGTAGCAAGTTTAGCATTAGCAGCTAATAAGCTAGCAGCCTTAGCAAATTACAAAGCAGTGTGGGCTCCACCAACTGAATACCACACCTGTTCCAGCTGTTACCGTTAGTAACGTTTGTTTATTTGTTAACAAACGCTAAACACTCCTGTTTGTGTTGGGCAGTACTCAACAACTACGTATGTTTCGGAGAGCAGCGCCCTACCCCAGCAGAGAGGACAGGACCGAAGAGCTGAAGGATGCCCTGGATAGGTAACGTTACCAGCTTCATGTTGACATCAAGTTGAAAGAGTCATGCAGCCTGTCATATGAGACTACTGCATGTAGACCGTCCCTTCTATTGATAATAAGCAACGCATGTCTGGAACTGGTGCCGCCCCACTCTGGGTGTGGATGGGTTCTTATTTATATAGCACAACGCATCAGAAAATGACACCTGAAAGAGACTAACCATCAGTATCTTGAAATGTCACTGGAAATGTCACTTTGACTCAGGATAGTCCACTGACACCACTGTGGACAGTTTTCATTAAATCTGTTCTCCAACACAAACGGCCCCATCTATAACTGTGAAGTTGTAGTTGAGTTTTCTTTTATCATTTAAGTTAATTCAGGTGAAAGAACACAGGCTTCTATCAATGTGTCAAAATGACCTTTTATAATAACTTGTGCTCGGCCCCCTTATATATCTATTTCTCAAAACCACAATACACTTGACACAAGTGATATCTCGGTGTGTGTCACAGTGCTTGTTGCAACAGTTAGTTGACCAACTAATGAGGGCCATTTCTGCCTTTCCCCGAATATTTCAGCAGTTCACTGCTGAATGTTTTAGCACCACAGATGGTGAGTGATTGTTTGACCAAATAATAAGCACTGTGGCACATTCATGTCTGAGACCCAGGTTCTTTGCTGCATCCTTGACTGTGGGAGTTGTAAAGGAATTGCCAAATGTTTGGATCAGAAACTCTCTTTCATTCTTTACATCTGCAATCATTACAAGCCATCACACATGGTATAATCACCTGAGGAACGGTAGACTTAATATACTACTGTCATTAAAGTGTAACATTAAAATAATATTCCTTTTCACCTGCTTTTCTTTCAGTTATGAAGAACTAGAGCAAATGAAAAACTACGGAGGAAGTGTGAAGTACGAGGGGTACAAACATCAGCCAAATGGTGAGACTTTTTTAATATTATCACTAAAAGCACAATGATTAGTTTGGACCACTAAATGTTTTGTTTGCTTTTTGTTATGAAGTTGGTTTTTGTGTCACTGCATATTAAATGAAGTAAAATTGTGTTTCTTCAAAATCTGATATCCCATTGGTTGATGCTTTTAAATACCACTTATGTTATGGTATGATACCCACGGTATGCATTCAGCCTAAAAAGCTGCTAAAAAATGCAAAAGTTGATTATAAAGTTGTTCTATATAATCTGCTCTTATTTCTCTGCCTGCAAATGCATGTATCTTGCTTATCCTCCTCTGTTTCACTCTGTCTCCCTTTACATCATCTTCCTCCCCTGCCAACATCTTCACCATACTCAAAATCGGCAGTCAAACCGCCCAAGCCTGTCAAGCCAGAGGGCAGCACCCCAGCAGACAGACGTAAAGGCCTATATCAGAAGTTCTACAGACAGGTGCAAGAAGAGAGGAAGCCGCCCGACTGTGTGGTCGTCTCTGTGGCCAGCCAGTGCCTGTGAGTACTTACAACATGTCCAGACCAAAAGCAGTTTACGCAGACTACTGGACGGCTTAAACATGCAGGGCTTTATTGTTTATACTTGGCTGCCAGTCACTGAAACAACACTGATGGATACTCACTGAATTGTCCACGTTTTTATCAGCAGCACATCCTCATTTTGACTTGGCTGGAATGACGCTGATCTTTATGCTGTAGTTTCTGTTATATGCAAGTACTTGTTGTCTGGGAGATAACATTCATATAATTTAACAACACAATAGTAATGATACAGATTACAGAACACAACAATACATTTGTAGTTAGAAGATGGGAAGTCACAACATAGAAATGGGCAAGAAGCTCGGTCGCTAGATTTGTATACAGTTTGTAAAGGAATGTTCTTTTATCTATTAGTCAGCGTAGCTGTTAGAGTGGTGCACCAGCTACAAGTAACTGCTGGCCGGCAGCTGGATCAGTTTTGGATTTGTTTGATTAGGCCATATTGCGATACTTTGACACATACAAGGACTCCCATATGTTTAATGATTAGTGTAAATCATAATTTTTGCATCACAATGTTAATTTGAAAAATATATGTATATATGTGGGACAGTTTTTGTGGGCCTGGACGTCTCTGTACTCTGCTTCCTCTCACATTTCTCCATTGTCAAAACATTGCAGCTTTTCTGATTTGGATATTGTTCTCAGCCATATTGAGGTTTTGAAAATGTTTTGGTTAACTGTACAGCCCTAGATTGAACTTTTGAATGATAGAATCAATTGACTCTGTGTGTATGCGTACTTGACAGCAGCACTCCCAGTGGCTCCTAGGAGTGCATTATGCTGCAGTGAGGTGGTGAACCATCATCATGCATCATAATACTCCAAGAAATTAAGGCTCAGGTTCATAATCCAGTATGTTTTAAACTGTTGTGTTGAATGATTATGTCTGGTTACTGATAAATAACTGTTTCACAAAGAGAAAATCCAAATTTCATCCACTTTATTTAATATGCACGTTTTATTACTACACTAGATTTGTGTGGAAAGGCACATTTCATACTCGCATATGAAGAAAGTAAGAGCACCTTGATTTTGCACCCCTCTCTCATTAATGAAAAATGCACAGTGTGTTACATAAATCCAAATTCCAATTAATAACGTTTCTTTTCCATGTACAGTACATATCAAATATGTCTTTGATCACATATTATCTTCAAACAACTTTATTTCATGAAAAGCTTCTTTCGTTACATACCAGAGACCTGCTACACGCATACAAATCTCATTTTTTGTTAATAGTTTTGAGTGGATTCTGTATGAAGCTAATAAATAAATAGCATTAAATTGAACTGCTCAAACATTACATATTAGCAGATATGCTAATATGGTTATACAACTGTAGTAGCCTGTGTACAAAGTAGCAGAAGAAGTGCACAAAACAAGTATACTAACTGCACAATGCAACACCAAAAAATGAATTAATGCACAAGATACACATGCACAAAAGGCAACTATGAAGTTGTTTAAAATATGGCAGCATTTCTGTTACAGACAGATGTAATTATAGTACTAGTAGCCAACAGGCTAGCAGACTACCTTTAAAGTACTTACAGGGCTGAAACTGATACACGTCTTACTATGTCTACAATGTGACAGTGCTGGATTTTTAAACCTGATGATGTTGACTATAAATTTGTATGACTGTTAAGTAATTTTACATGTTTTTCTTTTTCTTTTTTTAACAAAAACATGTCCTTATTGTTATTTATTAGTTTCAAGCTTTTGGTTTTATTACAAACTGCTAACTGTGCAAAACTGTGCATAACTGACAAGCAGATTCTAGCAGATTGTCACCATATTTACCTTTTTTGTTCCCTGTATTTTTCTCAAACTGTTTTTTCTACTTCTGTGGACGACATCCATCCAAACCCCAGGATTCAACAGAGTGGTCACCAACTGCACTACACTTTTTGTTTTTTACCTTTGACAGAAGGACTGCAGTTCGTTGTAGATTCAAAACATCCATTTGAACGAGGCCCTCTGATTTACCAGATTTTTCACCTGAACACATACTACTACAACACTAAATACATCAATAAGAATTACAAAAACACTTGATCCTGTCTAGTGAAAGAGACATATTATGCTCATTTTCAGGTTCATAATTTCATTTTGGGTTACATGCTTAATACCCAAAAAACATATTTGTTTTCTCATATCGTCCAGTGCTGCAGCCTGTGTGGGCTTCACATAATAACACAGTTGATGCTCGTTCAGCTAGCGCTACAGTAGCTTTACAAGCACAAAAGGGAGCATGAAAAAAACAGTTACCGGCATCAAACGTACTACTCGTTATTTAGTTGGCTTAGCGTTCACAGTTTCTCTTGACTGTAGGCCACACTAGCTGAGCAACCTGCTGAGCTGTAAAATTAACAATAAAGCAACGTAAAAATGGCAAAACTTACAGCTTCCAAGTTTTAAGTTGGGTCAGACACATCCGGTATTGATTGATTCTTGAGCTTGTACAATTACTGGCCCCCATTGGTTGATAAGTCCATAGTCCAGAGTAAAATCCACACATCTTTGAGTTTTTTATCTGAAGTTACCAGAACGGTTGGAAACACACACAGTTCAACAGTTTTCCAGTCATTGTGATGACATTTCAGTCACATTTTCAACTGGATGAAGACGTTTGTGTTGATTCTTGCAGCCAACAACAGAGCAGCTCCTGTGTTTAGTGCGCAGCTTAGCTTGTCTTGTTACATATATCCTTTCACACTTTAAAATGTTGTAATGCTGCGGCTCCTCGTTTAAAGACGCTCATCTGTCCAGCCAACAAAGAGTAGCTGTGCTAAATTCTTTCTTACAAGTCAAGCAAGCTGCTAAGCATAAATGTGTGACACATAGTGTAATGTTATAAAGTCACGCAATTAAACAAGGCTTTACTCACAAGGCTCTCACAACTCTCAAGACCCCCTACATGCACATTAACCCATAGAACACAGTTAAAGAATGGAAAACAAAATGAAGGTCCACACATACAGAATTCACTGCACAAACGCAATGACTACTTAGTTAAGTTTTGTTGGTAAGGTCACACTATAAATCGTGAAATGACACTATGAGAGCTATAATTTAGGTTTCTCTATATACCAGTGGAGTCACTTAATACAGATATGTCAAGTTAACAAAGTGTTTCTCTTCCTCTCAAAGGGATTACCCCAAATCGCTAAGCCAGTGCTTGCAGGAGCGTGGCCTCTCAGTGGAAATGCTCTACCTTCACGCGGAATCGGGCCTGACCCGGGCCCTGCAGGATGTCCGAGCAGACGGCTCCCCGTTATGTATTCTGGTGGAGCAGACAAACATAGCTCTGTCCTCCTGCACTGTTATCATATTCTCAGAATCCCTCAAAAGTAAGTCCCTACCCATCATTCCTTAAAGATAAGCCAAACAGCCTCACTTACAACCCTCCATCCCTTCTCAACTAATGCTCTAATTCACGTTTTACCAATATATTTGTCAACAAAATCGGAAATACAGAAAAGAAGTTGAATTCAAACAAACACCAATATACAGAGCCCTTGAGCTACAGTTCCTCACCCCATTGTTCCACCACATATGTGCTGTATTTATATTATATATCTATAAAAATCTCCAAAAAAGTCCATAAAATCTACACAATTAAATCTACACATATGTTCTTTCTGTGTATATACTAATGGTACTCTGTTGCACAGAGAGCCACTGGTACACACACATAACATCACAAACTACAACATTACAAACTGAATAAACCCTTAAGTATAAAGTTATTTATGTAAAAGAGATAGTTCTACATTTTGGTTTGGGTTTCTTGCCAATAGTTTGTGGAGACGATTGATGACACTCTCGTATCTGTCAGATAAATATGAAACTACCAGCACCATAAAATCTCACTTACTAACACATAATATCTTATTTGTTTTATCGGTAGCAAAACCTCAGAAAAGCCAGAATGCAATGTAAAAAGGTTTCAATGTGTGGGACTATTCTTGTCCTCTGTGAGGGTGCTGGACAACCAGCAAAGACCCCAGGTGCTTCTATCTTTAGACAAAGCCAGACTAGCTGCTTCCAGTGTTAGTGCTAAGCTAAGTTAACAAACAGCTTCCTGTAGCTTCATATTGCCTGACAGACACAAGAGTGACATTGATCTTGTCTGTGACAGACCGGTGTATTTCCCGAAATGTGAATTATTCCTTAAAGGGAAAAAAATCCCTAACCATAACCTTGGTTAATTTTTCTATACAGTTCATTCTATATTTATACTGATATAATTCATCATGTGGAAAATACACGGCACTGAGTGTGATTAATTCATTAACAATGAATGAACAAACTGCGATTTAAATTCCCCACAAAAACTGATATATTTTTAAATAGCATACAATGCACAATAAATCTGCATAATACAAATGACAAAAATGCATTAGATAAAACAAGACCATCACTACTGCAAAGTAATGTGATTGTTCTCAGAATATTAAACTTTTCATTGCTCACAAAAAACCCAACCATTTTCTAGTCAGAGCTACAAAACCACAATAAAATCTATTAAAAAAAATCAATGTTATGTAAGTCCTCAAAGTAAATATAAAACAGGAATGACTTAAATACACAATTCATTTAAACTTTTTTCATTGTGTTTGAATGCACATCACAAAATTCCGAGCTAAATAAGCAGTTACTGTATGCGCAGTGACGCTATGCAACAAAATAATAAAATTACTGATTAAATGCACATCTTTACACAAACTGTATGTCCCTTTGTCTCCCAACAAACCACAACGCCCTTTCAAAAGCATTTCCGTCCAAAATACCAATTTATCAGCTCAATATGCTGACCGAGGGCATCACAAAAAACCCCACTGATATCAATATGACCTGAATGACGTGTAAGAACCCTGTTGATTTTTAGTGCAATTTCCACGTTTCTTTTTGTCTTTTCTTGTTTCACTTCTTTCTTCCCCTTCAGTCCCCTGACACGTCACCATTAACATTCCCATTTCCCTCCCAGTCCATCGCAACATGCCCAAAGACCAGGCCATGGATTTTGTTGTAGCCGAGTACGGTCGCAGCCTCGCCAAAGAGCGTCCGCCAAGGGACCCGGCAGACATCGCAGCGCAGGCATCACAGCTGCTGGATGACTTCCTGGATCGAGAAAAGATCGAGCGCCACGCTGTTCCCTCTGAAACCCGTCCGCTCCTCATGCTGTTAGCTGAGGGCGTGCACCTCTACCCAGAGGAGCTGGAAACAATCGCACAGTATGTCCATTCTCGGCAGCAGCACGTGCAAGGTGGGAAACTGGTTGAACTGTTTTACCTAGCGCTGGGACCGCTGCTACTGTAATATTACTGATTTCACCTTTTACGGCAGGATGAGAAGGGATCTGTGGGTAGCAATTTGTAAATACGCCGTTCAAAGTCAGTTGCTCCTGCACAGTAGCTCACTCTTGTATGTGTGCTTATGATGACACCTTCCCACGCAAGCACTGCATTCTGTTATTGGCTGGAGGATTCACACTAGAGCATGGTTCCCTAACCCAAAGGGACGTGACATCAAAATAGTGTTATCGTAAAAAAGATATGGAATGATTGAATGACAAGTTATTATGTGACAACACTTTAAATGCAACATGGGGAGTATTTGTCGCTTTCCAGGCAGCAAACCCTGGAACTCAGGTGACAAGGTAACACACACTCAGTGCTTTCATATACACTGTTGAGATGAAGTTGGGTTGAGACGTAATATGCAAAATGCAGGTTGAGTTTGGGTCCGGCTGGTTACGACTCTCTCTGACTCGATCAGGTTTGGGCAGAAAAGTGTGGCCCGAAGTGCACTCTAATATACACTATTGTCCAGAGTGTCCTGTTAGTAATACCAAGAAAATAAGACAGTATAGGCAGATGGCAGGGACGGCCACATGGATCTGGATCAGGTTGTAAGTGATGATTGGGAGAGATTATTTTTGTATGATTAGATACATTGCTTTTTAGACAAAAATCCAACTCATTCTGTCTGTCACTTCTAATTTGTTTTTTCTTCCTCTTTGGGCCATACCTTTCCTGACTGTTGTGGTTCTTTCTTCTTTGATCTTTCTTTCCCTGCAGCCTCCAACACCGAGGGGGAGAGGGGTAACATGCTACCTCCGGGTCTGGGAAAACCGCCTCCTCTCCTCCCTACTCCACCCGGGCCCCCTCAGTCCCAGTCTGGAGACAGAGAAGATGGGCCAATGATGGACCTCGCCCAACCTACACGCCCTCCTCTCTTGCCCTCACCAGGTTAGACTACGGTTTGACCACTGAAAACATACTTTTAACTTTGAAAAAGTTAATATGTGTGCGAACTATTTACCTGACCATGTGAATTGTGTGTTCATGCACCTGTGTCAGAGGCCTCTACAGGTCCTGTGATTACAAGTCTTCTGTCTCTCCTTTTAGGCTCTTATCCCAAAACTAAACCTCCTCCGCTGCTGTCCTTGCATCGACCTCCCGGTCCGTCATTGGGGGCTCCAGCTCCACGAGGCCTCTTGTCCTCACACATGCCCTACGGTGCCCCCACTTTGCAGCGCGGGCCACTACTTCACCACGGTCCTCCATACCACCCAGGGTCCAGGGGCCTTCTCGGGGGTAGAGGAGCAATCCTGCCATCTCTGAAGAGTTCCCGTCCTCCACTTCTCTCTGCTCCAGGTGGGTTGCTTATACACCTTTTCCCCCTCACTTAGATATTTCTTGGTCCTGTTTATGAGATGTATATAGGTTCAGGGTGATTTTAGGATTGCAATCCAGCATTAATCTAAAATTACTGTCTACTAATACAAAATGCTGATTATAAACAGACAATACACTTAGATTGAGCCTTGTTGTGTGATGTCTGTTTTTTTCCCCCTTCTCCCTCTGATTAGGTGCCCCTCTTCAACGACCAGGCGGCCCCCGACACTGAGAAAAGACACAGAAACACACTGTAACACATGCAGGCTACAAGTTCAGGAAGTTTTTTTTTTAAGTTTTCACATTACGAAAGACTCCTGGAAATTGTGTAGGTGCTAGTTCTGAGCTTTTTAAAAATACACTAGTACACCACATTCAGGTAGATGAAAAAGATGGTAGTTGATGTTTGAAAGTATCATCATTTTGTGAAAGGACTGGTGGAGGACAGCATAGAGTATTCTATTGACTCACCTTTTTTTCCCCCCCAATGTCCCTCAATCATTGTTTTCTTGTTTCTCATAACTTACTGAATTTTTCACCCAGAGTCATCCCGGTAAAAAAAAGAAAAGTTCTGTACTTACACATTGGGTTTCTAGACTCCACAATGTTTATGTAGGTTACAGTGACTAACTGGATTAATCGTTTAATAACCAATGGAATGCAGAAATAAATCTGATCACCAGTGGACGTCAGGTTGATATTTACAGCAGCAACAGGCAAAGTATTGGTGGTCATACAGCGGTAATAGGACTTTTTATTTTCTGTATATAGTGAATATATCAAGTAATCTACCTGCTGTGTATGTGTTTCAAGATGGTGCTCAACATTTCACAAGGAGCTGTCAAAGAATCAACAATTGAAAGTTTGTTCATACAAGCTGTATTCTTGGCTCAAGTTGTATTTTTATTTATATATAATTTTATTTTTGTCACAAGTAGATGTGATCGGACTGAAGGAGTTTTGTCTATTGGTTTTTAATTCTGAAGTTGCATGTACTATATTTGGCACATTTTTTGAGTTCAGGACATCCATGTGTTGTGTTTATAACCATGCTTTGTTTGTATAAGTGAGAGTATCTACACTTGCCTAAACTGAACTAAAAATACCAACCTTTAAATTCAAAGTGTTGTCTCCCCAAAAAACTGCAAGCTGTGTTTGGTCATCAAGAACACAAACGGCCCATTGTGTGTTTCATTAAAGCACAAGCGTAAGCTTTATAGTGTTTGCCATGATGACCTATAGGAATTTGAACTTCATTACGCATTATTTTTCTCTGTCAATATTTTATGCAAAATTCAAGTGAACAAATACTGGATTTTCTTCACAGGAGAGTGTCTGTTTTCTAAAACCGTCTCAATAAAAAACATCTTTTTGTAATGAATGTTTCTTTGCATTCTTTCCATCAACATTGTCACACTGTGGTTAACAAAAAATGACTGATGTATCCATGAATTAATGACTAATAAGTAGTGTTGCTTTCGTCAACGAAAATTATGACTAAATATCGTCGTCAACGAACCTTTATCACGTGACGGAAACGAGACGAGATTTCGTATCGCTATTATTATTATTTTGCAATATTTCAGTTTCCTGAGTCTCAGTTCAGGTGCTGCATCAGGTCGCACTGCACAGGCGACGTCTCTTCCTCAACCACACCTGCGCGGCATTATTAAGAAGATGCAGCTGCGGTGGCTTAACGTTAACGCGGGTTAAACTTGCGGACAGTTTATAATCATATGGATACTGTTATAATGTGTAGTGATTGACATACTGGAAAGTGACAAAGTAACGTTTTTCGCTCTAAATTACATAATTACATGATCGTAATCAGTAAACTGGATGCTGTCTAACTCACTCGCGGGGACAGAGGCTGATTTCTGGGGGAAAGTTCACCGAAGTCTCGGTCTGAAGGGCTGATTTATTTTCATCACAAACACTCGGTGAGTTAACGTTTTTTGTCGGTGACAGACGCTGTTTTTAGGGCAGAAATGTGATGAAGAGTCGGTAGGACGGTCGGGAGGACAGACGCTCCTCCATGAACAGTCGGCCAGCCCTGTGTGTGTGTGTGTGTGTGAAAACAAAACAAGTAATACATAAAAAATACAAGCAAAAAAGAAAATACATTGAAAAAAGAATGAATAATAACATGAGGTGTGTGTCTGTGTGTGCTGCTGTTACCAAATGACACTGACCTATGAGGGGAGAAGGGTACAACATAGCAAATGCAAGACAAGTAGATAGAAATTGCATTACTAAAAAGAGACTTAAGTACAATTTTCTTTGAATAAAACTAGACTAAAATGTCATCAGTTTTCGTCGACTAAAACTAGACGAAAATAGTCATGGATAATTCTGACTAAAATAAGACTAAAATGCTCAGACCTTTAGTCGACTGAAACATGACTAGACTAAAAAGAGTATAAACATGACTAAAACTAATAAAAAGTAAAATGACCGTTTTACACAAAGACTAGACTAAAACTAAAATTAAAACAGGCTGCCAAAAACAACACTACTAATAAGACACATGTATTTTACTATGTTAATATTTACCATAGTTCAACCTGGTTTACCAGCAACATACTAATCCTCAGACATATCATACGTTTATGTAGGTATTATGTACATGGCGTTTGGTTTACCTCAAGATGTTTGTCCACATGTACAATGTATTCTAAGTAGTATGGTTAATCTATGAACATTACTTGGATCTGCGTAAAGTGGCAGCTGATGTTTATGAACCTTTACAGTCACTTAATGTTTTTTTTAAGCATCTGGTTCTTTGTTAACAGTGAATAACTATTGACTAAGGGTTATTTTGATATTGATATTGATCATGATACTAACTTAGGGAGACTTGAGCTTTGCACATATGAGCGCTGGTTTTTCCAGATTCTCAGCAAAACTCCTCGAGCGCAATCTAAGTGTATGAAGATTAAAAGAAGTGTGAGCAAGGCTTCGGCTGATGTGTCCCCTTGAAATGATAGCGACAGGCCTACAACAGAAATGCAGTTACCTTGACTGAAATTATGGATTTTTCTGGGTTTTGAAAAGATTTGGGATATTGTAGGCTCAATATGATATATAACAAAGGTAAACTCATTTTTAGACATTTGAATGCAAAATTGTTACATAATTACCAGCTCCTACTGTAGCAGGAAATACAATAAAAGAGTTTTAAATACTTTGGCCTGTGTTTGCATGAGGATTAATAGTTTTAAAAAGTCAGCCATCACCTCTACAAACAATAGCTGCACATACAAAACATACTATTTGTGCTTATGACAGAGCATCTTCTCATATTGTCATATACCAATGTCTGTAGGTTTTATTTCATTAAAGCATGTTTTTTATGATGTCCGTGGAAGTGGTCAGAAGGAGTGTGCCGCCTCTGCACATACTATGTAAACCTGTAGCTGCTAAGTGTTTACTGTTGTGTGAATTTTTAGCAACATACTAACTGACAGTCTGGATCTTCATTGGTACTTTTTCACCCTGGCATGTCCACCTAATCTTGAATATGTTATAAATGTGTCACTTGGGGCCTCCAGAGTTGTTTTATACATTTGGGTACTTATTTATGAACATACACCATGATCTTTGACGAACATTATGAATGTAAAAAGAAACAAACAAACAAAAAAACATGCTGTGAGATGCAGGCGACCTAACCCTAACCAAATGTCCAAAAGCAGGGCTCGTCCGGGATTTGAACCCGGGACCTCTCGCACCCTAAGCGAGAATCATACCCCTAGACCAACGAGCCTGAGTTTTCTCGCAATAGCCACCTCAGCTAGGACAGCACCCTCTGCTGGTTATGATCAGGTTCTACAGTGTAGAAGGTGAAAACAACGTCGGCGTTTACTTGATTCTAAAGTCTAGGAAATTATAAAGACATGTCAAAGGTGTTGGATAAAATGATGTAATGAAGATCACTGTTCTGCAAAGCACACAGTGCTGAAATTTTCACCTGATTTTGTGACACAGTGTATTAAAATGCATAATGCTTTACCACAGGACAAAACTTACCGAATGATTGCTTCTCTCATATAGGGAATTAAAAAACATAAAGTAAACTATATGTACCAACTGTTTAGATAGATAGATAGATAGATAGATAGATAGATAGATAGATAGATAGTTGAACTTTCTAATTCAACAATATCAACAAAGTCTAATTTGAAGATTTGTATGGCCTGGTCCGGCAAAGTGTTTCATGTATGTGGCTGTGTGTGTGAGGTCATTACACTTCATGATCCAGTGGAAATGATCAAGTTATAAGTTCTGCTGACATTAACAGGTTCAAAGAGAGGGAATCAGAGACTCCAAAAGTAGAGCCAGTCATTCAACATCCACCCAAGCAGCCCTGAATGTCTCTTTGAGTTTGTTTGAATTTATACTGTACATTAGACATTCAACTGATTGTGCCCATAATAAATACCTTATGAAGTAAGTAAGGTAAGGTATATCTGACTGAGTGTAAAAAGAAGCTCTCTCTCTCTCTCTCTCTCTCTCTCTCTCTCTCTCTCTTCGAGTTACATCTTTTCAGCTCTAGATGGCGACGCACACCTGTTCTATTGCTTCATACTCCACCAGGACAGAACTTCAATGGCAAACGTGTGGAGA
>CAEMYA010000008.1:488319-514317 GCA_903131615.1 Diplodus sargus
TACTTAGAATCTAATATTTGTAATTAACAATAGCAATAACTGAAAATGGTTAATTTGTGTTTCGTCTTCAGTACTGTATTAGAAATACCTTTGGGCTTAACATTTTTTATTTTTTATTTTATCATTCATATCATATCATCATATCAATTTACACATAAAGACATCTTTACTTTTATTTTTTAGAAAATAATCTTGTCTTTTGTCAGTGTGAGTATGACTAAATGGCTTCCTTTTAATGCAAAACCCACCCCAAATCAATCATGAATCTCTCCGTTCTAATCGAAGTATTTGTCAAATACCTTTACAAGACAGCAATCTGAGTTGCAGTCTGTTAAATCAAGTAAATAAATGGCGACATGATTCATTTAAATCTGTTAAGGTTTGTTAGCTCAGCCTTTTCATCCCTGACTAAAATGTATTCCTGCAGTTGTTTTTTTTTTTATATCTATATTGTTACCTATACACGACCATAATGCAGCAGCACACAACACGCATTGTATTAAAACTGATAATCAGCGAAATAAATGTAATCAAACAAAATACCAATTTTTAAAAAATTGTTGTTTATCATTTATTTCTTAATTTCTTTGGTAAAAATATATGTATGTATGAATATGTAATATTCCCTCCCCCTCACATTTAAACATTGAAATACTGGCAGTCAGACAAAAAAAAAATAAAAAATGTTAAAACATCAAATGAACGGACAAGTCGTTCTGATCATCGTGTCTCAAGTCTGGTTTATTTTCTCTCAACTGTGACTTGAGTCGACTCAGAGATGTAACATGCACCACATAGCTGTAGGAAAAGCCCAGAAAGCACAACATGGCCTCATTAAATGATTTTCAAAGTAAGACTGACTCTTGGTAAGTTTGAATGCTGCTTGAATTCAGTAGCCTACAGTTTAATCTTGCTTTTCCAGGGTCTAATCTCTCTATTAGTTTCAGGCTTCCTCCATTGGGGTTCCTGTAATGAGCTTCCCGAAGAACTCAAGTTAGCAAAATACATTTCTAAACTGTTTGAAACTCCTTTAAAAATCTATCACACAAAGCTTTGCTTTGGTCTCTGGCGTGGTCCCATAAAAGTCCACATGTACTTATTACCACTTAAGTGCACTTTTCTGTATAGAAGTAATTAATAACTTCTTAGAAACTGCTGCATAAACAAAGTTTATTCTTATTATTGACATTATTAAGTTAGAGTGGGAGCCAAAGACACAAACACACACATAGGGTGAATATGTCTGCATGTGTCTGTATTCTGTCCTTGTCGGCGCCTCCTCCTCCGCCTCTCCTCCAGCTGTGGGTGCACTGCTGCGAGGAGCCCATCAGCTCAGGAAGTAATGGACAACTGTCTCCACCTCATTACACCAGCCTACACACACACACACTCTCTGATTGGACACTGTGCTCGTATGAGAGCGTTGTTTGTGCGTAGAACAGCAGCAGCATAATGTCGGTGTTCAAGTAAATTCACATCCTAAGTGTCTCACTGAAGTATTGTTCTTGCTGTTACAGGAATGTTTTCCAAAAGAGAATCGTATTAAAATTGTTTAATTCACCAAGCAGTGGTGATAATAATCCATCTGGTGGGTTGCAATAGGGTTGCTTTGGAAAACATCTGCATAACATCAGAGGTTTCTTCAGCCCCTTTATGTAATAAGGCTGCGATGTGATAGCATGCTTCATCCACTGAGTGTATTTTTTAAAACTTGGGATAACATTTTGGTCAGATAGCAGCCACCAAATATGTTTTTAACCCACTCTGGATCATTCGACGATTCTTTGGTAACAGTCGGGCAGCCTTGGAAAGACCAAAAGACGGTGTGACAGCAGGCCGAATACGTTTGCAATTTATTGTTATCAGCTAATATGTTAATGTGGACACACCAACTGCCATATTCATAAGGTAAAATACTATGAACTTGTATACTTTTCTAACTTCTGGTCACTTATATTTATTTAGACTTCTAGACGGGGGCAGGCAGAAAAGGTATTAAATGCTTAAAGAAATGTAAAAAGATTTACAGGAATAAATATGTTTGTGGAAATGAATAAGGGGAAAAGCAAAGGGAAACAAAACAGAAAAAGGGACAGTAAATAAATAGTTGAATTAATACAAGGATCAATACATACTGAGGCAGATTAAATCTTTAAAGCATTTGGTGCAGTAAAATAGTAGATTGATTTATTTATTGAGCTGTCTCTTTATTTCTTAATGTATTTTTTGTTTTTGGCCGGTTTGGCCCCCCACAGAGAGTTGGATTAATCATTTCCGGTTAGTGCTTCCCTTTCCCTGATCTGTGTGTTTAATCATCACAATGAAAGACTTTCAAACGGTCCAAGAAATTATCTACCCATACTAACCTGAATCTCAGGTTAACCCTAACCTTGCAATTGAACTAACTGTCACAATAGTGGATTGACTTCTTCCAAAGAAAAAAAACAAAAAACCTTGAAAAATAGAATTCCCGTTAAATGGAGACCATGGACATCGGCATAAAACCCAGACAGGTATGTAAATGAATAAAAGCCACAAAGAAAGTTTATGTGGGTTGATATGAAAAAACCCAAAACAGGCAATAAAACTGAAATTCAAAGCTTTTGTTAGAAACTAAAGTGTTGGATACACACCTTTCACACACACTCCCCCTTATCCTGTCACAACAACACTATTCCTCCCATTTTCCCACCTCTGTCTGTCTGTCTGTCTGTCTGTCTGTCTGTCTGTCTGTCATTTCCCCCCTCCACTAATTTATTTGCCATGCGCCTTGTTCTTGTCACCAGGTTTTTTTTAGCAGAAACTGGATAAAAAGAAGAACGGAGCGCAATAATGTGACTGAAAACACACAAACAAATTCTCTCTCCTCCTCCGACATTGTCTGCACGGTCCGGCTCCCTCCCTCCCCGACTTCCCTCATCTCTCCTGTCGCTATGTCTCCTCTTACTTCCTACCCCCCACACCCTCTGCTCCCCACTGGATATCAATCAGAACCTATCACTCCAACTATTCCTGCTGCCGTTGTGTCAGAATTCACAGGAACTTCATCAAACTGGGAAACTGTTTCATTGTTACATCGAACCCTCACTGTGTCCTGTGTGTGTGTGTGTGTGTGTGTGTCGGACCCACGTGGTAGAATTAATAGAATGCACGCACAGTTCCTCACCAACCAGCGTCACGTGAAGGCTTGCACACACACACACACACACACACACACACACACACACACACTCTTGACAACCTGCACCCCCCCCATCTCCACCATCATACACACACACACACACACACGCACGCACACATGAATACACACATTAGGGTGTTAATTGTTGTGATAACACCTTCCAATAACAAGGCTCTAATTATCAACATGTTTGGCTGTTGGAGTGTGTATCTGGCACTTGCGTACGGATCATGGGGTGAGCATGTTTGTGTGTGTGCCAGTGTGAGGTGTGGCACCAGGGGAAGAAGGTTTGATGATTTTGAAATATGCTGCTGTGTGTGTCTGTGTGTGTCTGTGTGTGTGTGTGTGTGTGTGTGTGTGTGTGTGTGTGTGTGTGTGTGTGTGTGTGTGTGTGTGTGTGTGTGTGTGTATTGGGGGGGTGCGCTCTCGTGTATGGGGTGATGATGTCTCAGTCTCAATACGCATTTGCATATGACAAGGGGTCCTTTGTCCTTTGGTTAATTGCAAATGCTACGTTTGAGAAAGGACACCATTGCATTACAGACAGACACAGAAATGACCAGATGATTCTCGTGTGTTTAACAAATAGCTCATAAAATTCACTCCTGCCCTCCGCTCTGCCCTAAAGTCCCGAATATGTTGGCAGTTAAGGCTACAAAAAGCCCAGCAAGATAAATAAAGAGCTCCAAAGCGCACATTTCTCAGACCTTTATGAAGTGGCCCAGGATTTAGTCGCATCTAGGGATGCACGATATTGACCCGGCATTGGGAAATTTATGTTACCGGTTAAGAGCCGATAATCTCAGGTTCATTTACGTTCATTTATTTAACAACTGCAATGTCTTCACCCGATGTTACAGTATGTGGTGGTATGCCCCTTTAAAGTTGGCTTGTTGTCCACACAAAGAAGAGGACTTGCAACAGGAGGAGAAGAAGAAAAAGAAGAAGAAGAAGAAGAAGAAGAAGAAGAAGAAGAAGAAGAAGAAGAAGGAACAGCTGCAGCGTCTTCACAATGTGATACAGTAGGCGGTGGTATGTAGCCTACTGTATCATAGAAGAAGAAGAGGAAGAAGAAGAAAGAGAAGAGACGGTGTGGATAGCTTTTACAGTTTCAGAGGATGAAAATGCAATTTCAGTCTGCAAGACATGTTCCACAGGGGTTCAGAGGAGAGGGAAAATGTTTTAACATAACAACTCCTCAGAGTTGAATTAGAACTATAATAAATCATCCATCTTGGCTCACTACATCATAGCCTTTCTTACCCTCATGTTCTCATAAACTACAGGATTGGGACTACTTTTAAAATTAAAATGACCAGGAGAAGCAGGCAATTATCGGTTAATGCAATTAGCTGACTAACTCTGTATGACGCACCTCTAGTGGCATCTAGCATTGTGGTTTTAGACTGCAACAGACTGACCATCCCTCGTCCAACCCTTCCGCTTCTGTGGTTGCCTAGATTGCAAAAATGTATTTGCTTGTCCTACTCAGCCTCTGATTGGCCTACCATGATATTCTCATGCTAACCCAGTTTAAATGGAACCCTGATAAGTACTTCAGTTCCTTCCATTTCCTTCCACTTAATTTGTACAATGAACATGCAGTGTCTGTGCTGATACAGTTGATTGTGGGCTGTAGTTTCCCGGTAAACAGACCGACCTCTCCGGCTGTTAAACTGTCTTTCCAGGCTTGGAAGAGTGGACAGGCCGCTAAAGTTGAAAGGATTTATGGCTGGTTTATAAACCCCATTTCATTGTGAAATGTTTTATTAACCGGTGAAACAATTGCTAACTAAAGTTTAGTTAAGTGTAAATGTACCATTTATTAGTAATTGCAAATAAAGCAAAATAAATGAAAAGATACACACAAAAGACAAAAAATAAATGAAAGTTATGTACTTATAGTTAAAGTAAGTATATCACAATGTTTTCTAACAAGCAGTAAAATGATTAATAGATATTACTTAGCTATCTCATATACTTCTTAATAAGAACCTCTCCTGTTCCTGCAAATGGTTGGTGCTTTTACATACACTGTATACAGACTTGAGATCAGCCTCGCAATGCCAACAAGAACACTAAAAGACCAGTTCTTAAACAGAACTCAAAATCCCTTCATAAGATGAAGAAGCTGGCTGGCTGATAGGTTGGCTACCTGACAGAACGCCTGGCTAACTCTTTGGCGGGCTGGTTTGCTGGCTGGTTATCTGTCTAACTGCCAGGCTGGTGGGTGTACTGAGTGGGCAGCTGCTTGGTTTGCTGGCTGTTTGACTGGCTGCTGGCTGACTGAGTGGGCGGCTGGCTACTTGCCTGCTTGCCTGCCTGGCTGGTTGTCTGGCTGACTGGCTGGCTGGCTGCGTGCCTGGTTGGCAAGCTGGCAGCCCCAGCTGTGTCCCGAGCCAAGCCCCTACGCCCCACCAGATCTTAATTGGGTTAAGTTTGTCCGCCACAGATAACACTTCCTCTTTCTTCCGAGAGTAAGGAAACAAAAAAACGGCCTGGCACTAATGACGCTCTTTAACGGGGCTCTTTTCTGTTTAGGTGGAGGGAAATTAGGAAGAAGGGGGCGGGTTCCCTACAGAGAGAGATCGTCGAGGGAAACGCGGCATTGTTTGGAGCCGTGCACTCAATGAGAACGAAGAATACGAAGAAAGAAAGAGAGCGAAAGAAAGTCGATTTGGTTTGCGCTGCGGCGCTGTCACGTTGCCACTGTTTCTTTTTAACAACCCCTTATGGCTGAGGCAGGCAGGACCCTGAGAGATGGAGGCCCTCACACAGGACTGTAAACGTGTCATTGTATGTGTGCATACGAGTCGCACACACACACACACACACACAATTTCTCACGTTTTTGTCAAAAACAAACACAAAGGAGCGGTTCTGCAATTCCTTTGGCTGGACCCAGAAATTCAGGAGACGTGTTTGATGATTAGTTTTTGTCCAGACACAGTCGTGTTGACTGGAAGACGGGTGTGAGCAGTGGTGGGGATTGGTGTAGGTTTTTTGGGGCACAATGGAGTCATTGCTTCTACGTCCGTGCAAATAAAACTTAATGACGACGCGATGAACTCGGTTATCAGGCTTCCCAAGTTGTAGTCTTAAACAATGATTAACAATGTATTACATTTAGCTTAACTGAAAGAGACCTGATTGTTAGAGACAGATAACACTGTGTTTGGATTCTAACTGTCTGTTCTTCATCTCTCATATTTTCATTTTTCATTCCCATGTTTCCCTTTTCTAAATATATATAAATCATAAGCCCCAGCAAGCTGTAGCAGAGGGCTGAGGCAGGCCGTGTGTAACCTGTGAGTTGAAACCCAGGGCAATAAAGACTCTGACAAAACTTATTGCTATGAGGTACAATAACCCCAAATTGTAAGATAGACACTGAAGCTCCCGCTGGTTTCCTGGCAGCCTCACCCTAAAAAAAACTAAGCGTTATAACGGTAATGGTGTGCTTCATTTGGATGCCTGTTGCTATAACCTCCAGGTAAACAGCAAATGATGCATCAGAGAATGAGGCAGGAAGCTGGTGAAAGTTATTAAGCTTCACATCAACTGTTAATACTTTATCTTGTCTGTAACCCTGGTTTTTGTCCAGCCATGTCAGATAGAGTTTCATTGGCAATGGTTGTTTGACAGTATAGACAACAACTCCCATGATGCCGCACTACTTTACGTCTTCATAAAACTTCCCCTTTTTTTATTGTTTTGATTGAGAGAACCTTAGTAGCCAAAAATACACACTGTGGGTTTAAAGGAAACTTTAATGTTTTTTTTGTTTCTTTCCTTTCCTTCAGTGTGTTATGTAAATTCTTGTGCCTGTACAAAGTCTTGAAAGTGAAGAAGCCCAAAGTCCGCAGATCAAGCTCCTCTCAACACTGCTCCTGAAACACCTCATCAGTAGTCCTGCCTTTAATTCTGTTACTTCTTGACTACTACATCATACTACATCATTGTGTCACACATTTGCATAATTTATGCCTATATTCACAACAGTAATGAAGCTCACCAGAAGCTGTAAACACGACAGAGACGAAAATGAGCATAATATCATGCAAACGCTGAGAAGTGAATCAAAAATGGATTCGGACTTACTTGTCATCTACTAATGTTGAATATAACTGGGAAAACATCCCAGTTTGTAACTATACCATGTACGGCTCATACACTGACTTGGACATGTGGATAAGTTACAAGTCACATGTGAAACAGAATTTCAGTTGATCTCCCTGTCATTCATTTATTGTAAGCCCCTACTGCAAAGGGGCCAGCCAGCATTTCAGCATAGAAATCACAATATTTCCTAAATTGCTTTCATCTACGTGACATTCATCATCATCGCCACAATCATCATCACGTAATGATACCAACAATAACCGCGATGATTAAAATAGTAATCATCCTCAAAGTCAAATCAATGTCCTCATCTGCAAAATCATAATCACCGCAAGCATCATCATCATCATTACTACCATGCTTTCTTTTCTTTAGAGACTTCAGACAGCTGGGATCCTGTGGCAGCTGGGCTTCATACACACTCACACACTCCAATACCTCCGCAAAAAACCTTGCGGTTGGCAAGTGAGACTGGGTATAGAATAACAGGCTTAACGAATGCTCCAAACAAATATTAGAAATAATGTTGATCTTTTTCCTGTGTAAGTAACCGCAGGCTAAATGTTCTCCCTCGTTCTCACCTTTGGATGAGAACAATAATGAATGCAGCCTACATGCCTACACGCACGCACACACGCACGCACACACACACACACACACACACACACACACACACACACACACACACACACACACACACACACACACACACATCCACCTACGTTTGGAATAATGCAGAGGATCAACACACCTTTTAACCATACAACTAATGGACCCTGCCTGAATAAAAAAATAGCAATTATTTTCCACATGCATGGATATGTAAATGCGCACGCACATGCACTGTGCACCTTTGGCATTGTGCACCCAGCCCACATTAAGTGGAGACAAAAGAATAAGGCTTTGCAGTATTTAAATCAGTTATGTGTCTAATTATTCCATATAAAAATAGCTGATATCTAGGGCAAAAGCAACGAGATGGAACATTGTTGTCTGCAGAGGGGAGACCTAGTGGAGCTGGCGAGAGTTCAACACAGCAGAAGACAGGGAGAGAGGGAGAGAGAGAGAGAGAGAGATGGGGAGGCAGGGAGGGAGAGAATGATAAAGGAAGATAGGGAGAGAGTGCGCTTTAGGCTACATAAATATAACATGAACTCTATCCACTAGTGGCAGGCAAGCAAGAAGCACAATGGGCCGATGTTCAGATGTGCTTTGTGAGGGCGTGGAGAATAGACTGTGCTACCTCCTCACCTCAGGAATATCAGGCTTTGATACCTGAGAGACACATAGAGTGGTGTGAGGGAGATTGTGTGCGTGCGCGTGTGTGTCTGAACGAAAGATGGAATCAGAGAGAATGTACTAAACACATGCAGTTGTTCTGCAGGTTCACACTGATGTGCAGACCCTGCAGTCAGCCCTCGGCAGTGTGCGACCCTGACTCTGCATTCAGCAGACTCTGCTTGGAATGCGTCTGCTAAGGATGCTCAGATCCTGCACCATGTCGCCAGTGGTAGCATTGCAGTGTACCAATATTACAGTTGGTTTCATGTGGGGCTGCCCAAAGTGGGGGCCGCCGGCCAATGGTAGACCAGTATACTATGGTTATATTTTGGCCGCCAGATGTTTTTTGTGAAAAAGGGATAAAAATGTATGACAAATGTTTCTTTTTATGTTTTTTGTAGGGTTTGACAGTCTAGGATTCAATATCTGAGGATGGTCAGTCAAAGGAACCAGGGGTACTAGTTCTATTTTGCATTTTACCAAAACAATTCAATGGGTGTTTGGCCCACGGTCCACCATTAAGTGTCCGTTTTGGCCCTCAAAGGGAAAAAACTTTGTGAATCACTCTATATTCTCAAATGCTGGTTCACGTTTTTGCACATTTATACCTATGTGTATGTTCATGCACTTCAAAAAGACTGATTTTAGATTTTTACACCTATTTGGGAAAAGTCTGCAATCCATTTCAAATGTACATATTGTTATCAAATAAACTGGAAATTACTTTAAACACTGAGGGAAATAACTCATTGCTGCCCACCAATTACTGTGCTGACTGGTCAAACCTTTGCTAACAACACCGGCCTTTTGTAACAACTGTCTCCTCATAAGTGTTTTTTCCTTTCCCTCCCCATTTGAAATGCCCAATTACAGCTGCACAGCTTTTCTCATCACTGCTAACTGTGCTGACGGCCTGTGGTTGGCTGCTGAAATCGTATGCTACCTCTGTGACAGATGGTGTTGCCAGCTTCTTCTTTTCACCTGTCAGCAATGAGAGCTTAGCACATGGGAGGTTGAGGGTTGGGCTATGCTTGAATAGAACAAGCTCTGTATAGCGTGTCGTCTGACCCCGTCTGTGTGAAGGCCAAAGTGCTTCCGTTGGTCGGAGTGGCCTGCTGTCATGTGCATGGATAGAGTTGTTTCACATAGCCAGGCCTATCTCCATAGCACTGATGGCTTAATGGCTCAATCCCTGCAAAAGACGAGGTAACAATGTGTAAATTGCTAGCTCTGAGGTTGTTGTTGTTTCAGGGACTCTGAAGACAGTAATCTGCAGATGGTGGAAGGAACAGAGGATTGCCACCCTGCAATAGGCACCCAACAACACATCCGGTTAGTCAGACTTAAGGAGTGATGAGAGTACTTGTATGGAAAATAAAAACAGAGTTTGTTAGAGAAGTTCAAATCCTGCCCGCTTTGCACTTGAATCAGCACAGTCGACCAACCAGTCCTTGGAATAACTCTTATCCGTCCGTAGGTTTGCAAAGTGAATTCTCAGACGCAGTCCCCTCACTTCCATTGTCAGAAAAGCGTTTGGGGAGAATTGATCTTAGATTTATCGATTGCTCTGTTTGAGCAACTACGAAACTTGATTCGCAAGCTGAAGTGAATCTAACCTCCTGCTCCTGGGTGGTGCAGACACAGTTGTAAATAACAGCAAGGTTAACTTTAGACTCTTAGTCTTGGTTAGTCTTATCTTCTCTCTGTGTCTAGTCTCTCTGTTTCCTTGTATAGTAGCTTTAACAGTTCATGCAAAATGTTCAATTATTGGGAACAACATGCCGCCCAGTAAGAAACCAGAGTTAAATATCCAAAATATTAAGTATATATATATATATATGAAATATTAGATCAATTACTTTTTTTTTCATCTTTTGATCTAAGTTTCAGATTCTGTTTTTTCAAATCCTAAGTGAAAAGGAATTTCATCATTCTCTAACACATTCCTTCCAAACAGAGATGACTTTGGCTTCCATACAAGTTTGGAAGAAGCAGATCTTCAAGCATGCATCAGTGAAGACCTAGATGTTGTTGTTTTGTGTCTTATGTATCTTGTGAATCTTCTTTTGCAAGGTTACCCCACAGACAACAACTTGCTGGTGTTGAAAACAAAAGAGCAACATCCTCGTAGAGATAGCAGTGTCACAGAGCCTTTTTTGAAAATGGTCATACAGTTATTTGACTTCCAAACCAGTTTTATTAGATGTTGGAGCAGTTACCTTAATATTTCAGAAAAACTGCAACTCAGTTCAATTATGCTTCAGATCTAATGTATATTACATTAAAGGGTATAAAAATAGCTCTTCGAGGTGCATATGCAACGTAATGCATACTTCAGAACTCAAACTCTTTTGGGTTAGTCCTCTAAAAATGATAATCCAACCCACAACTACCTTTTGAAGCTGTAGAAACACTGCGGTTTTGTTGTGAGAAAGATGAGCAGCTCAGCTTGAATTTATGCTGGCATGCTGATGAAATGTTTTCACAGCAGAAGTATCCCAAATTTCATATTAAGAGAGATGGAAGGAAAAGCCAAAGCCACTGTCTTGCCCTTTATCTGCTTCCAGTATGTTGCAAACATTCGAAGATTCACCATTATATGGATATGAACACTGCTTCGCGTTTGGTCAAAGTGTTTAAGTTTGGCAACTTTATCAGACATGGTGATATACAGACAAGTAACTCAAGGTGGGTGTCTGACTGACTATATCTATGAAAATATACAACTTCTTGCACCTTTTTTCTGCGTCATAGTGTCGGCGCTCTCACGTTCCACATCATTGTAAAACAGACCACTGTTAAGGTATGAAATCTTTAAGCCAAATCCCCATTTTTGGGGCTGTAATTCTACATCTGCCCCTGGTTTATTCCATTGATGTCCTGTCTGTATCAATTCCCTCTGCATGTCTGTTGGCAGACTTATTCAGTAGCCGATACTTGATGTTCTCTTGTTGTGTGTATAAAAAAGCCAAATCCGCGCAGAGATGACAGAGGGTGTAATCGCTAGCTATGTGATTCAACAATACGACTCTTAGAAGCTATTCAGACTGGGGCCTGTCCTTGACCCTTAAGGAGCTTGTAATGTGGGCTTTTTTCCCACTCTTTGTATCTACCGGCAGAACCAGGGTGGGGGGACAGGGGTGGAGGGGGGACCAACCACTGAGTGAGGGCTTTTGCCCCTCCATGCCAGCGGCAGTCACACTGGGGGAGCTATGCACGTGCACACACACACACACACACACACTGAAATGCACTCGCGGGTCTCCTGGCGTGCACTCATTTCATAGGGAGGGAGAGGTGAAGGTTGTGGGGTGAGACAGAGGGAGACAGAAGGGGTGGGGGGGACAAGGGGAGGGCATGGAGACAAGAGCCCCCCACCACCACAAACCCAGCGGGAGGTCAATCTTAAAGGCTGCTCTGTCTCTCCATGGGAGGACGGGGTGGGGTGGACGGGGGCAGGGAGGCTCAATCTGCGGAGGGCAGTGGTCCTGCTGGTCAGCGCAGGGAGCTCCACGTTACCCAGTTATCCATGACAACCAGAGAGAGAGGGAGAGAGAGGGGAGAGGGAAAGTCAGAGAGATGGAGAGAGAGAGAACATGGAAAAGCTCAGCTGCGGTCAGAGAGCGCTCAGTTGGAGCAGAGAGTGAAGAACAAAGCACCCAGTGATTTTCATTTTTTCCCCTCTTTGTCTGCTTTATATTGTCCACAGACGTGTCCCCCTTTTCTTTACTGGAAATAAAGGAGCTTTGAAGAGGAGACACAAGTGCAGAGACACACACGGACAGACACACACATGCGTGTACACACTGGCGTGGCTAATTGAATTATGTTTATACAGTAAGTCAAACGGTTTATTTTCACTGTGACAGAAAGTGAAAACATTTCTTAGAAAAAAAAATGTGGAGAAAATTGTTTCTTCCTGGAGGGGCATGTCCAAAGCAAAGGACGCTGGAGGACAGAGAACTATTTTCTTTTTAGGTAACGGCTCAGCAGAATTAAGGCGTTTGATGGTACATCACTTCAACACAGAGATTCATGTTCTTGTATGACTGGATAGAAACAGACAATTCATGTGGTCTTCGTCTAAAGCGCGGAAAATGTTCATTTCGCACGGATAGGTTCTGCTCAGCCTAAATGAATAGGCTTAAACTAATCCTGCAAGACACTGTCCTAAAGAAATTAATCCACCACAGACGAGTGAAATGATAAACGCTCAAGAAACGGGGAGCATTTCGAGATGGTAAATGTCTGACATTCCAAAAGTGGGCAGAAATCCTGTGAGGAAATGTTACGGAGGGAATAGACCACCACAGGGTGATTCCATGCCTTTGTTTCCTGCAAGCTCATCAGTGCTGTCCCTGCCTAAAGTCTGATTCTGTGTTCCTGAACGAAAAACAGTGGATACAAAATGTGTTGCAAAACATCAAAGGGACTTTTTTATTTACTTGTTCTAGGCAATTTTTTAAATACTACTTACAGTCAGAGACACCTCGTCTGAATTGTTTTTCACTTATTTTTTAAGCATTTTTTTCAGTGTATGTTTTTTTTCCCCACACAATGCCATGAGACACACTCATTATTTTTTGACCCAATCATTGAAACCCACTTGGCTTCATTTTTGCCGACAAGACGAATGACGAAATACTATTTTCCTAAAGGATAAATGTCACTAAGTGACACGAAAATAAATTCCAACTGATATCTGCCAAGATCAGAGTTGGGCTGTTTTATGTGAAGGCGTCACAACTTGCTCAACACCACACACAGACACCTCCAGTAGAGGGCAATTTAGTTTTTTTGACAAGGACTTATGACAGGCACGACTCTACTGTAAGTATGCGTCTGTCCAACAGCTGCATGAATTTTAGGTGAATTTCCATGAGGCAGCTGGCAAAACAAAATTCCAGGAAATGTGTCTCCGTCAACCACTGGTGTGAAAACATTGTGAAGCGTGAGCCAAAAAAAATGCCTTCAACCTAAATGTTACTGTAGATACGCTGTCGATTTATTGAATTCATTGTTTCCGTCTACTCACAACATGTGTTCCTTTCCTTCACAGCCATTTGTTTTGCTTTAGAAATCCTGATTTTCTGACGAGTATATTATATATATATATATATATTTTTAAATATATTTATATATATATATAAAAAGACACACTTCCTGTTGAAGCTTGCAGTGGCTTGAAATGTGCCTAACTAGTAAAGCCACACAAGAGTGGAGCATGCGGTTTAATTCATGTTTAATGCAGGGATACGAAAAAAATAAAAAAACTGTGCGATTTCTCTTGGGGCCTGAGAATGACTTGTTGTGACACTGGTTGCCGGCTGATAGCAGCTGAGCAGTGTTCACATAATCATCCGACATCTTCTGCTGTTTAGCAACCCTCATCATCTGTGTCAAATGTACTTATTGAACCTCTCGACTCAAGAGCCACCTCCATATCCAACTTTAATCCAAGTCCATATTTTCCCTCTGTCTCCTTCCTCTGTATTCGCTGAGTCCCTGCTGCAGTTGGGCCGGTCGGCCACAGCTAGGCGCTGTTGCCTAACTCTGCCCTCCGCCTCCCCTCTCTCTCCCGTCAGCCCAGCCTGCCTCTATCCTGCCTCTCTGCCTCAGCCAACCCGGGCTGTGCCGAGCTGCTCCCTGCGGGATCAGAGCGCTCCCCCGCCGGGACCCTTCTCTCACATCCCCCTGCTGGGACGCGGCTACATTTCCAGCCAAGCACTGCCTGCCTTGGCTTTATTATGTGTGTCTGCGCCGCAGCCCCGCCAGCAGAGGCAGGCAGAGGAGGAGGAGGGAGACTGGTAGCCAGAGTCAGGACAAAGAAAAAGCAGGGAGACAGAGGCTAGCGAAGGGTTAGACTGGGAGATATATTAGGCTGCTATTAATACCGCCGGTAGGGCATTGAGAAATATTAACAAAAAGAAAGCGTGGGTAGTAAAAAGCAGTATTCCCCTCGGGGTGGAAATGCAGGGGAAGAGCGCAATGTCCATGCCACCAGACCACCACCACCACCACTGTTCAGAGTAGAATAGCGGGACGGAACACGGGGAGCTGGTCGGTTCGGGTCGGTGCCGCTTTCCTGGAGGGAAAAGAAAAACAAAACAGACTGAAACAGTTTCGATAAACTAAATAAGCTCCGACGAAGACGCGAGGAGCGCGGGGGAAGAAGCCACGTTCGATTTTAAAAAAGAAAAAAGAAAAAAAAAGAAGCAATTTCCCCAAGAACATTCTTGGTCGCCTCTCCTCACCTGGACCGTCACGTACCGCTGTAGCACGGCAGCCCGCTCGCACTCGGACGGAGCCGCTGTCACTCTCCCTCAGTACCGCGCGGGACCTGCTCAGGTGTTCGCCGCGCGCGTGGCTGGCAGCCCGTCCGCCCGTGCTGGAAGAAGTCGGAAGCGGCACGAGCGCCCGGGCAGCGCCGGAGAAAGCAACGCGCGTGCGGAGGAAGAGATAAGAAAAAAAGACGCGCGAGGCTGTGGTCGCCGCGGAGCTCCGTAACCAGGAGGAAGGAGACGGGAAGTTGTTCCCGGTAATTCTACAGGTTGTGCAAAGCCGAGCGACCACCGAGGAGGAAGACGCAGCGGAAGAGCTGAGTGTCGCCCCCCGAGCCGCTTCACTCCCCGCGTGTTGGTTTGTTGTCGTTGGACTAACGGCCGTTTCCCCACTCAGAGACTGAAGCTGCCGCATTGCAACAGGCGAAGAAGCAGCAGCGAAGTGGAGGAGGAGGAGGAGGAAAAGACAACCCGACTGTGTCCGCCTGTATGGTCAGCTGAAAACACGGAACGGAACAAAACAATTAGAGAATAAAAATTAAAGAAGCAGCTCGAGTCCAGACATGTCGAGACGAAAACAGGCCAAGCCGCGCTCCGTCAAAGGTAAGAAACAGTTTTGAAGCTGGACACTTAACTCAGGAGTGGGTGAAGAAGCCAACGCGACCAAAACCATGACCAACAATTCATGCCCAACTCTTGTGTCTGCTAGCTAATTTAATTTTAACTGCAGGCACCCTGTGTGTCGTTCTGAGATGAGAGACTGTCTCTTGCCGTAGAAATTAGTGTGCTGCCTCACTTTTATTGTCAAAACACTTAAACTGTTTGGTCACGTTGCTGTTGCAATTGGTGAAATTTAAAATAAAAGGAAGCCTATTGTTTAGTTAACTGTCTACCACTGTCAGAATGAAGCTTTTAAAGAGCCGCAGCTTTATTTCTCCATCCGCTCGTAATTGTTTTCAATTAGCTGCCACACTGTCACAACTTGAAAGATGAGTCACTGGTGTGTCGTTTTTCTGACAGCGTGTGCTGTGCTTTTGGATCAATGTTGTTGTAATCCACTTGGTTAATGGGCCCATGTAATCTGGATTATTCATCATGTTGTGATGTATTGCAGACCACTGCTGCTTTGTTTTCCTAAACGTGACTGTTTGACCCCGAATCAAGTCACTGAGCCCCGACAATATATGTCTTTATTGCCACTCCTGGTCCTTTTCACACCAAAATAATGATCGAAACTGCATTTAGAAACCTGATTTTCTCTCTTAACATTGACTGTTTCCACTCTTTAAGAGATATGCATGTATTTAATCTTTTGATTTTAGAGAATTATGGGAACATATGACCCTTTCTCAGGTTTTCAGGCCACCCTTCTCATGTTGAAAATATGCCCCACAAGGTTGGGCACATGTGAGGACCAACTCTGGAATTTACAGGTTAATTTTTCTAAATTTTCCTGAAGAAAAGTCCAAAATGTATATAATAAAAATCCTTATGAAGCCTCACTTTCCTCCACTGCCATTAACTAGTATTCATTGCAGTGCATGGGTGAGTGGGCATCATGCATGAGGGCATGTGGTGGCCTTGGCCTCCATGTTTCCTTTATGGGACCCAGATGGGCAACGGGACAGGCTGACCATGTGGTTGCCACCCCCTCCCCCATTTCCTCCACCACCATATAGGCTTTCCCTTTCTGTGACTGTCTGGGAAGCAAGTTGATTTCTGACAGTGGTTCAAACTGGGTGGGTGGGCAGTTTGATTAGCAGCGTGATTTTCATTGGAGGCTTGAAGCCTCTCCTGCAGATCTTGAAGTTAAGCCTGCTTCATCTGAGACCGGGTGGGATTCATTTGTCAATAGTGCTGAGGCTTCTTACATGCCACACATGTAGCACCAGAAGAGCGTGTCAGTGTGTTTGCTTTGGGATGTGTATAACATCCATAACTGTAGGCTATATGAGCAGAGACATTGACAAGTAGTAGAAACAGTTGTTTTTCAGGCTAACAGGGATGTTTTAGGGAAGAGGATGTGATTGTAAGTAATGCCACAGCCTCCTCAGGAATCTACTGTGAAGCTGGTTTCACTTTTAGTTGACAGGCACTGAACATATTTATATCTATAATTGAATTTGAATTGCCTGATAACAATACTTGATACTTAAAATGTATATTTTATTTTTCAAAGTGGAAATTAAGAGAACACTTAAAGGAAGTGTCTTAGTTTCGCATGCGTAATACTAGTTTCCCCGTATTTCAGAGAATGGACTCGGATGAATAGCTCTTTTTTAGGGTCTTGGGTTTGAATCTGGTCAATGATCTTGTTTCCGCCACTATTACCAATGTTTCTCCACACTCTCAGACATTATAAAAAATGGAAATTAAAACAGCCACACAGATGAAAAACACAGTGTTGTAGATGTAATAAATTAACTGGCATTTGATACAATATAAAAGCTGTCCAAAAAGATTTTTTGTTTGTTTAGCATGGTATTGTATGAATATGTCATCCACCTAATCAGTATGTGTAAGATGAGGTTGAAGGTGGTTGTGATTGCCCCCTGCTGTAGTGTTGTTGATGCTCGGTGCAGTTTGTCAGTGAACAAATCAGCTGCTGTGGACCAGTGAATCTGACCACTGCTTCTCTGTTTGTGTGTGTGTGTGTGTGTGTGTGTGTGTTTCTACTTATGCTTGTAAGATCTACATTCTTGTCTTTGTGTTTGCATGCATGATGGTCATGCGTGCCTTGTGTGTGTCTCTCAGTGTGTGTGAGTGTGTGTGTCACCAAGGCAGCCCAGTCTCAGCAGCCTGGATAACCAGAGCTTAGCTTTAGTCAGGCAGCCAAGCGAAGCAGAGCGAAGCAAAGCTGAGGCGGACGACTACCACTCTGTGTGTGCGGGCGTGTGTATGTGTGTGTGCAGCAAAGGTAACACAGCCCTTGTAGTCTAGCTTGCGTAAGCACCATGTGTTTTGTGTATGTGTACTCATGCATTTGTGAGTGCATGCGTGTTGCTATCTTCCCTCCACACCTTGCCCCACTGACAGCTTGGCAAGACCTGGCATTGGGGGAAGATGGAGTGAGGGATGGCGGAGAGGGAGATAGAGATGGAGGAGAAAGAGGGGTTGAAGGGTAAAGGGGAGAGAGAGGAGGGGTGTTTGGGGGCAGCGCAGTGGCACACAGCAGGTGAGTGGGCAGAGGGGAGGGAGCAGTGGAGGCCAGGAAGAGGTGAGCATCGCCGGGGGATTATCTGTGTTTTCATGTTCTTCTGTCTTTCACCTGCTCACCCAACTCTGACTGGCTGGCCGGCTTACGGACTTACTGGCCAGCCAGGCATGCCAAAACAATAACAAAGTCCCACCTTAGCCATCTCCTGCTTTAGATTTGCACTGACTCAGAGGGGCCCTGGTCCGGAAAGGATTGTTTGTTTGTTTTTTTCTCTGGAAATGAAAAATTCATAGCTGATGGGTGATACAAGGATCTTTTACTGTCACTTAACTTGGTTACCGTTTTTCTAAAGAAGGAGATGATGGTAGATACACTTGCCTAGGACCTCCATATTAATAATTTCTGATGTTTTCTTTTACTGCTTTCTGCTGATTTTAAACCCAAATAATTTCAAATACATTGCTGTTAGGGCTGAAAAATGTGTTGAAATATCATCATCAAAATCACAATATATATGCAGCAGCTAATGGCAAAATGTGTGACAAAACAACAACATAGTCGAGTACTGTACTTACAAATCTTGCTAAAATTTGATTCTAATAAGATAATTCCCACTAATTGTGAATCATATCCCAATTGTAATATCTGTCAAAAATAATCCTGACATCTCAGTTTGCAATTTTGTTTTACCATATGTACGACTCAGTTGCTATAAATATCCACCAGGTGCTATATCACAGGGAAAGTTAGTTTTTGTCAGTGTTCTAATTTGCAGAGTGTGACACTCAGGCATGGGCAGGACTGAAGCAACGGATGGGTGAAATTGGTATTAATATTTAGAATTAATGTTTGATAATTTTTGATAAATCTTGTCTGTTTCTTTTTTCTCTCGTCGTTAATATAAGATAAATAGGAATTTCGTCTTAAGTAGCTCTATTTGGAAAGATGAATCATTCTAGATTGAAGGGGGTGACTGTAGGGTAGTGCATTTTATCAACCACACAACAAACTAAGAAACCCTTAATTGGACTGAATTATGTAATAGAAGTCTGACGTCTCTTGTAGAATAATCATGGAGAATGACAACCATGTGAGTTTTGCTTTTCTATCAAGCAGCAAAAAAAGTTGTAGGGCAAGTTGTTTGACTTAATATTTCTTACTTGACATTGCACATCCATAGATGTGACTATTGCACATGTGCACATCGTGATGTTGAAGCTGAAATAGTATATTGTGCAGCCCTAATGTCGACCATCGCCCTATTGTCGACCATCGCCTGATTGTGATGGTTTTCAAAATTAATCTTTTTATGGTCTGTTATTTTTCATTCATGTACAAACATTTTTGGTACTTTTTCCTGAATGTGTACAGACTGTAGGTTTTTTTTTTGACAGGCAGCCTAAATTTAAAAACATTTAAATCATAAAAACATTTCAACGCTTTGTAGGACTGTGACATTATCACTTTATTTACAATATGATACAACTTACAGTTTTATTGTGAATTTATGTTATTTGATAGACTAATGTAATTGAATAGCCATAGAAAGGTCCAATCAAAGCAGCAATAACAAACAGCAGTATCAGTCCTCATATTACTGCCCCTCTGTGTTTCACCACTGCGACTGAGTTCCTCTGATAGATTTACTTGACCAGTCTAGCCTTTACAGTGATTAGACCTTGTTAACAGTGGGGGGACTTGACTAATTGCAGTCTGTTAATTGAACACGGACTAATGGCGCGATGATGGGCCATGAAACTAGCTGATGGGGTGAGAGAAAAGGAGGGGTGAGCGGGAAGAAGAAATGAGAGAGCACAGCTTCTCTCTTATCAAAATATTATTTCAGTGGATTAATCCGTTTTTAATGTGTGTCTTTAGCGAGGCGAGGCAGCGAAAATCTCCCTCTCTCTGTCTGCTCTGGCAGCCTCACTATCCTATCTCTCCCTCTCTCTCTCTCAGCTCTCAGCCCCTTGAGTCTCTCATGCATTATGTAGTGATGATTATTACTTAATTACACATTAATAAATCCGCTTCATTTGCAGGACATTAAATGGGAGTTGAGCGCATATGACAGGGAGATGGAGGAGTGCAGGGAAGATTGGAGGGGGGGTGAGAGGGAGCACTTAGTTTTTAGCGTTTATTTGGTTTGTTTAGAGTGTTGTTTATAGTCAGTGGAGCCAAATGAGCCCTTTGACCAAGAGGGAGAGATGGGGGAGGTTTGGTGTGCTGTTGGTATGTGTTGAGCCAAGCTCTTCCATGCTAATGGTATCATTTCCACTCAGTCTCCTTCTCCAGCTCTTGATATCTATTCTTTTCGTTTGCACATCCCTCCACAGTTTTCTCGGTTCCACAAACTTGCACCAATTTGTGTACAGTTTTTCTTATGTAAATAGATTCAATTGAATTATTAAGAACTTTTGCCTGTATTCAGCTGACTCGCTTTCCCATAATGTAAACAGAGGTAGAGCAGCAGATCTTCACACTGGAGAAACAAAAGCCAACAAATATTGTGCATTTTTACTCAAAATCATGATGGAAATAATGAACTAATCATTTCAGCTTTAGTCTACATCATCCTCCTTTTAAATGCCGGTTAGGGCTGCACTGTAATTCATGTAAGTATGTGAGTTAAATATAATAAGAAACTGTGGGATAGTAATTATTCATTGCCTGGAGTTAAAGTTATTGTCAATTAACTGCTCAAGACTTGAAATTAACAACCGCCAACCCGCCAAATGTGGGTAAAAATTAATTGTGGTGGGAAATGTCATCAAGTTACAAGCCAATTTGGAGGTTGCTGAATCTAATTATGATACTCATACATAGGCAAAATAGAATTGACCAGTACAAACAGAAGGCCATATGTGTGAGGATGCTGACTCATCCTAATATTTGTATGTGTGGTGTGTTTAGTACAGTACAGTTAATCTCCTGTTTTTCTTGTCCTTCCTCACTCTCCTGTCTGTTTCTTCTTTCTCTCTCTGCCTCTCTCTCTACATCTGGCATTACCATTAGCGTAGTTTAATGTCACCCTTTGGCAGAGCACAGAGACTTTCATAGGACAACTGGCTCTTATAAAACTCAGAGACCCTACACATGTGGCTTGGATTACTTGAAGACAACAATGTTTTTTTGCAGTTGTATCCGAATGGTAAAATGTTGGAAGGCCCCTTTTTTGCTGTTATTGACAACTTAGTTCAGTTCCACTTGCAGCTACACATAGTGTTGATGCATTGTGCAAGCAGTGTGCATACAGCCACATTAAATAACTCCTGTATAAAAGCTTGTATTGGCTTTGCATTAAAGCTTGCTGAACCATTAAATGGCTTTCTCAGAGCTTTGTTAGAAATTCCATTGACTTCTCAGCAGGGGGTGGATTCAAGTTTTTTGTAGTTGTTTTTTTAATGGAACAGAACAAGCTAATGTGATTGGTGGAGCCCAGCAGTACCATGCATTGAATGTAATTGGAGTCATGTTGATCTCTACTCAATTAGAACCAAATGACGATACAATCAATGTAGAACAGAACTGAGTATAGTTGGTCATTTGACATGTCACAGTACGACAGGTGTAAATAATAGAATTAATAATAGCTGAATTTCATTTAGCTGCTTGAGTTTCAGGGTCCTGGTATTGTGAATGTTTGCTCACTGTCACACAGTCATGGGACTCTTGAAGAAAATAAAGCCATCACTAAGTTTTTTAGTTACACCAGAACTGGTCCTTCTGCGGCGAGCCAAAACATCTTCTGTATTTTTTCATGAAAAAATAATTGATTAAAAAAAAAAAAAATCATCAGGGCCTACATGTCTGTTTTCCTTCCAACTCAGTGTACTCTATGTCTTGTGTTCTCTCTCACATTAGACATTTGACTGGATTTCACTTATGTATCTACTCATTATACTTTAAAAATGTGTTTTTTTTAATCTTTGGAAGCCTGTAAGAAATCATCTAAAAACTCAGCAGAAACAAGTACAGCATCAGTTAATAGTTTGATGAGTATGCAGTGTTTCCCACACATACATTCTACGTAGGCGGGCCGCACAGATACATTAACGTCTGCCCTATGATATTTGGTGACCCATCTTTGCATTTTAGAGGCTACTTTTACTATTTTAATCCGTCCGAGAGAAAGGCTCCATCAGTGATCGAATAACTAGTGGACAATTTGCCCTCACTCTTCCCCTCCCATCTGTTGTCACACTCTCTGGTCTTACATCCCTCCTGTAAACGCACTAACACAACTATTTAGTGTAGGCCTATTAATGCGGTTGTTTTGTACCCACTTGTACAAGCACCTGGTTGATGCGATTTAATTCCATGTGCGTTGGTTTTGATTGGCTACATAATAAACAAGCTACTGTCACACGCAGCTCACCTGTTTTTATGACAGCAGAATTGTGCAAAACACTATGTGTGTTTCTTGGGCAGCTTTATTAAACATGTCAGAAGTACACAGCCATTTTTTGGGAAACATTGAGTATCATTCCTTTATCAGGTTGTGTAGTGAAAATTAGGTTTTGTCTGAATAATAGATGGGAGAAGGTCATATCATCTGGTGTGTATGTGTCAGTGAAATCATGTGTGTGTCCAGAAAGGGTGAAAGTCCCACAGTGAGGTGTGTGGATGCCAGCGACAACTCCTTATCAGCAGCCAGCATGGTGTGGTTGTGTGTATATATGTGTGTGTCAGAGTGTGTGAGAACAGGGCATCATGGGCCAGGACTGTGCCATTGTAGCGGCTTAGCTAGCCTCGTTTATCAGCTGCAAACTCACTGGACCTTAACACACACCCACCCCTCTGGAGACACACATGCACACACGCACACACACACACGCGTGCACACACGCACAGTGTAGCTGAGCTCTTTGCATGGCCATGCCCTCAGCTTTTAAGAAGAGAAAGATGATGCTGGTGTGACTATACACATGCACACACACGCACACATACTTAGTCAATCCAGACCTAGCTTGCCAAGTCCGTATCCCCCCACCACAAGATAGTCTCAGAGGACAGGGGCCTTCTAAGTTTCCCTGCAAGGCTACTTATGCATGTGTGGGTTTGTGTATGAGCATATCTTAAGAAGAGATTACGTTTGTTTCTTTGTTCAACACTGCCCACAGTGTGTAGTGTGTATATATAGTGTCTATATTATAATACCCCAAAATATCAGTAATGTTTGAGTTTGTCAATCATGTGAAACGTCAGCATTTTGTAACTTTTTTTTAACAGTAGAGGATATAGCAATGTTGTTGTTACGTGTGCTGTGATTAAATATAGAAAAACATTTAATTATTCCTATTTACAGTTATTTACATAATGTGTAAAGAAACTGAATCAAAATGTCTTATTGGGTGTACTTTAGTTACGTGCTAGTGCACCTAAAGGACACAGTTAGGTGCACCAGGGATACCAGTGTGCGTTTAATGTCTGGATCCCCGGTGTGGATTGTTTGTCCTGTGGTGGCTGTTGTTTTATTGGATACCTAGCTAGTGTAGCAGCTAAAGATTCATTATGTTATTGATATTGTTTTGATTCATTCATTTCGTATTTTATGTCAAATACGATAATGTACAAGTTACCATAGCATAGAATGATGTCATAAAAAAGCTGACTTGTCCCAAAATTATCTTTTAATCATCCAAAAAAGGATGCAAATTACAATGATATGCGACAATGGAGTATAAGCATATGCTTGCTGGCAATTGCTGGAATTTTTGCATAAAAATGGATTGCATGATAAAGAATTATTATGAAGTGATTGTTTTCAGTCAACACGGAGGTCCTTTTATCTGAGAACGATCTCTTCATAATAATTCTTTATGCTTATTATTATTATTATTATTATTATGATTATTATTATTTTGATTTTCATTATTTTCTCTTTTAAATTTTTTGTAGCTTTTGGAGGTTTTTTCAACACTTTTGAGGAGCAAGAATTTCGCTTGCAAGATCATGATGTGGATCTGGCCAGCAGGCATCCATATCTGTGATAAATGATGTGGAACTGATGTGGGAACAGAAACAGTAGCTTACTATTTTGAACATAACTCTTCCCTCGGCCCCTCTCCTGCAGCCTCATGAATTTCGTCCCATCACTCCTTCCTCCCTCTAGCAATCCCGCCCCCTTCCGTCTCCTTCCTATTCTGTACATTAAACATTAGTGGTGGGGGCAATTAGCAATGTCCCTCTGCACACCTGGCTGATGCATAATATATTTAGACTACCCTCCCTCCCACTTTCTGACACACGCACGCACACACACACACACACACACACACACACACACACACACACACACACACACACACACTGCTGTTGATGAAAGGGTGACTTTTGAGAAATGGGAAATCTTTGTGTGCGTGTGTGTGTGTGCGTGTGTGCGTGCACTCATAGATCTTTATGCCCTTTGATCTGACCTCACATAACCTCCTGAGTTTGAGGCAGGTCAGGTCAAAAGTTACTGGTCGAGTCTCAGTTTTTAGACAAAACTTATTCTTTTATGAATTTTTTTTCTGTCTGAAACCAGTTGTTTTTTCTCCAAATATGTTTATTTGGCAGAGGAATTAAATTAAAAAAGTGAAAAGTAAACATTGATCACACTGTGGTTGCATGTCTACCAATATGTATATGTACAAGTACATACTTCTCGGTCTGAATACCACTGTCAGTCAGTCTGCTTGCTTTTTTCTCCCAGTGCTTACATGTGTATACACACACACACACACACACACACACACACACACACACACACACACACACACACACACACACACACACACACACACACACTACGGACCCAGACTAATGTGCATTGTCCTCAGAGCGTGGAGTCTTCAACAGAACAAGCTGCTTGTGTTGTGTTCCTTTTTTATTGGACACTCTGCCGTGTCTTTGTAGTGCGCCCCGCTATAGACCTACCAATGCTTCTTTTTAGGGCTCGAGTCTTCAGTTGGTTTTTCTAACTCCTTTTCATTCACTTCCCAGTCAAAAGGCAAGGATGCCCTGCTGTGAGACACACAATGGAGAGAGAAAGACCAGGAGAAAGTGAGAGAGTGCGGGAGTGAGGCAGAGCGAGGCAGAGAGAGGGTCCATGCTGGATGAGAGCGAACACATAGTGTGAAAAATAATAAGAAATCTTCTACTTAATATCCTATCAGATAATCTTCAGTATTTAATCATGTTTCTTTCCAAATGATCAATTTTATTATGACCCATTTTGTTACTTAATCCATATTCTCTTTGTGGAACTCTTCAGCAGATTCAGTCTGTTTTCACTAAACTAGTCTATATTTTCTATGTAAATATTAGCAGAGGACATGAATGAGCCCCCTAGTTGATTGTACATGTAATATTTATAAGTATTTTGAAACACTTGAAAGAGCAAAAATTGATTCAACTAAACTAGCATAGAAGTCAACATTTATTGTTTTACACTGTATTATACAGTATGCACTTGGCTAAAGAGTAATGTTTGACACGTTATTACAGTAAGAATCAGGCAGTAAGCTAATTTTAGTATTCCAGTCATCGTAGCAGAATGCTTGAAATCAGACAGACGTGGAAATTTTACTTCAACATTTATAAGTTCTGCTGCTTCTTTTTAGTGTCCAAGGTTAAATAATTTTGTGTACATCATGTTTTTTTCTCTACACGATCTCAAGATCAATCAACTTTAGAACGGATTTTCAGAAGTTGGAAGGTGGAGAAAAGCTAGAGTGACTTTACTTGTATTGTGCAGAAACAACAGCACGAGAAGATGTGGTCTTGTGTATGAGTTTGTGTATGTGTGTTTGCGCGTGTGTGTGTGTGTGTCTTCTCATGTAACTCTGGTCCCTAATAAAAGCTTTATGCCTGTATCAAGAAAATGAAATGGAGAGACAGTGTTGGACGAATATCAGAAAGAGAATAAGAGATTGCATGTTGAGGTTGGTTTTAAGGTGTGTGTGTGTGTGTGTGTGTGTGTGTGTGTGTGT
>CAEMYA010000008.1:559560-608153 GCA_903131615.1 Diplodus sargus
CACACACACACACACACACACACACACACACACACACACACACACACACACACACACACACACACACACACACACACACACACACACACAGAGTCACACATGGCTCAGCTTGGCGGATGTAGGTTGTAATTACGGGACCCCCTGGCCTCTCTCTCTGTCTTCCTCCTTCTCTGCCCTGCCGGCCTCTCCCCCCTTTGATCTGTTTCATGTCACCAGCTCACACACATGCATGCACACACACACACGCACACTTCTCTTTTTTTCTGGAGCAAATCCACCTTTTTTCTGTCTCTGCGTCCCTCCCTGTGTGTGTCTGAGCGCTGCTCTTTGTTGCAGCCAGTGTGTGGTCTCTAATTCACACAGGAGCCTCTTTTCTGGACGGTTTGTTTTGAAACCTTCCCTTCTCCTCATCACATTGAACTTGATACTTGAGGATTATTCCCTTTCTCACTGACCTCGTGTTCGCATACGTGTTTCTCCTTCTCTATGTTTAGTATAAGTACAAGTGGGCAGCTACTTGTCTGTAAGAAGAGGAAAAAAACTGTTTACGAAGTTTGTGACAATGACAAACAGAAGAATTCAGCTGCTTCCTGTAAGGCCTTTGCCACCATCTTTGGCTCTTTTCTTCCCTTACTTCGTTTTCTTTCTTTTTTTGTGCATATCTCCTTTCCTGTCTCATTGTATCTCCTTCACCTCTCTTCCATTCACCTCCTTTTTCTACCCTCTGTCTCTCTCTCTGTCCTTGACCCTCAGCTGGTAACATTGTCTTCCTCGGGGGAGCTGAAGGTTTAACACATGAGTAATTATTATACAGCACACACACACACACACACACACACACACACACACACACACACACACACACACACACACACACACTCCAGGTGGCATGAAAGTGAGGACTGACTATATATCCAAGACATGTCTTACACCCAGCATACATGCAGTGCTGAGGAGAATCTCAGAAAAACATAATTAGAACCCGCACATCGACAACATCATATATAATTCATGTTCTTTTTGAATGCTGTCAGGCCTCTTATAAAGATCATAGCCCGTCAACATGCATGTGATTAAATACCTTCAGTTGAAGTGGCCAGGAGAGTCTGCACTCACTTGATCTTGGTGCCAGATGGAATCACAAAAAGCTTTGATGCAGCACTTGTTGTTGTCACACTGTTTTCCAAATTGATTCACTGTATTTGACAGCTTAATGTACATTTTGCTAGGCAATAAAGTATTTGTGGGTAGTACTTAGAAACACAGAAGTAGAGCAGAAACACGTCAGATTCAAGTCAAAATTTAAAGGTAATTTAAAGACACGCCAGAACACCGTGTTGAAGTCATCAAAGTGAGATTAAATATTATCTAGCAGTTAGTCTGAATGTACCTCCATGGTTTTTGCGAGTTGCCATTTGTAAGCGCTTGCATGTGTTTGTGTATGTTTATGCATATTACTTCCTGGATGGAGATAGTGTGTGCGTCGATCCCAGTGTGCATTCTCTCTCTCCATCTCTCTTGCCGTCTGTGCCTCTAATCCCTGAGTGTGTCACTAATGGCAGGTCCAGGTGTTCTGCTCTGCTCTGCTCCTCCCCTGGGGACCCCTCTTCAGTGTGTGCGCTCGCATGTGCGCATGTGTGTATGTGCATGTGCACGTATTCCTCTCATGGGGGGTTTAGGATCTGTGAGAAGGGGGCTGTCCAGGATCCTGTCCTCCAGAAGGGAAGGGAGGGAAGGGGAGCGGTGGGGTAGGAGGTACCCGCCTCTCGCAGCTTGCTCTCGGGCTTCCCTTGGGCACAGGACCCCCCTCTACCATCCTCTCCTGGGACTTCAGGAGCTTCTCTCTCTCTCTCGTTCCTCCTCTCTGCCTCTCTTCTGAAATCCATCTCTTGGCAGCTTATTTACCTGCACCGCTTCAGTTATTTTGCTCTAGATGGTTAAAAACTGTGTGTGTTTCTGGTGTATTTGTAGTACATGTACAAAAATGGGTTTGTTTGTTTACTGGTGTGTATGTGTGTATCAGTGTGTTTGTGTTTTGAACAGTGAGCTCCAGCTGCCTACATCACTTATTTATAGGTCCCACATAAGCCTAGGTGAATGTAGGAGGACTTGCTTCTGTGTGAGTAATGTTGTTGATACATCTTCAGATCAATCACATTCATTTTTAGTCGAAGCCATTTGTTTAAAATAATGACTGCACACATAAACCCATATGAGGCTCTCGCTATACACTAATTATCCATCATTATTCACAAGGTAGCATCAATAATGCTTTTAAAATATAACTCAGCTGCTGTTATTCCTAGCTGTACGTGTATTATTACAGTTCTGAGGGTATTTCCGTTAACTTCCAAGGGCCTCCTTATGTGTATGAGTGTGTACTTTTATGAGCAAGTGTGTGAAGGTGTAAAAAGTCAATCAAGTTCGTATGTATATGTGTGTGTGTGTGTGTGTGTGTGTGTGTGTGTGTGTGTGTGTGTGTGTGTGTGTGTGTGTGTGTGTGTGTGTGTGTGTGTGTGTGTGTGTGTGTGTGACTCAGGTGAATGTGTTTCTAGGTTAGTTAGCGGTCTGTCAGTCCACCAAACCTCATTCTTATAAATAGATGGTATCGCCGCCGGCATGCACACAATGGGACCACACCACTGTCTGTGTGTGTGTGTGTGTGTGTGTGTGTGTGTGTGTGTGTGTGTGTGTGTGTGTGTGTGTGTGTGTGTGTGTGTGTGTGTGTGTGTGTGTGTGTGTGTGTGTGTGTGTCTGTATGTGTGTGTTTGTGTGTGAGCCTTCATGCCAGCATGTGTGCATATGAGGTGTACTGTATGTGTGCGTTGGCATGGTGTTGTTGTTTATCTAACGTTCTGCCTGACAGCTGGTTCTCATTTCTGAGTGAACAAACAGCAGACAAGATGGACAGAGAGCAGGATGGAGGCGAGAGAGAGATGAGGAATTTCTTACATAGGCAATGGAACCAGTAACCCTCATGGTTAGTGCCTTGCTCTATAGTATGTGTTGACTAGAGGTAACGAAGAGACGGAGTGAATAGAATCAGAGGAAATCAGGGCACATTGAGATAAAAGGCTTGTTGAGAAAGAGTTCAGAATGGGAGAAAAAGGGGAATGTGGTAAGAGGAAGCAGATGCCAGCCTTCCTCTGCCACATGGTGTATGTGTGTGAGGGAGACAGACTGTGTTTGTTGTTGCATCTATGTGTCTGTTCATGTCTTCTGGCCCTTTCTGTGTCTGTGGAAGCATGTTGTCATACACCTTATTGGTAAATACTAGGACACTAATATATCAAGTCTGGAAGTGGACAAGTCACCATTGCTTTGGTGACATATCTGAGTTATGCTGCCCTAATAATGAAACGGCTTCCTAATTTCCCCTTTTTTACATTTGAAAAGGGCATCTAAAAATCAGGAAAAGCAGGTGCAGTTAGAATTGACAAGCATTTACTTGATAAAGAGTGCCCCTGGCTGATATTACAACTTTATATAGATACAGTGAGTCCGCGGAATGTTATGATTATTACTGTAAATATTAGGTATTGATTCATATTTTTTTACTGGCCAGATTTGTTTTCTGTGGAGGTCACTTGTGGAACAGTTATGACTAATAATTCCGCCGATTGGCAAACTGTCAGTGACAAAGTATCCCAATAACTGATGCATTGGCAGCACTTTGAAGCATTTAGAAGTGTTAGCAGGATCAGTATCCCGTTATCGTGTAAAATGCCATCTGAAGTTAGGTGACTAGGTGCACTGGAATATTCACCCATAGGTATCATAGGGGCTAAGAATAAGGTGTATACCTTGGCCAATGGATCCCCATCTGTAACGCCCTTGTATCGTATTCAGCAAGGGACCTTGATTGTGTGTTGCTCACATCTCTCTCATCTCCTGTCATCTGTCTTCTAGCAATGACTCATCGCTACCTCATACTTTCATCTCATTTGCTATCATTATCTAAACCTTGATACCACAGCAGAGTGCAGTACTGCCTTAGATATCTGTTTTCATCCAAAAAATGGTTCCACCCCCCAATAACACTGGAAAAAGATTTCTATATTTTATTTGAAAGCTTTTTCAACAACATCTCAGTATTGTACTCCTCCTACTTGACTATGTTTGATAGCTGCATGCCTCAGCTACTAAAAAGTTATTTTGAAGTCCAAATTAACTTTTTTCTTTTTCTACCCCATACTGACCTTGTCTTTACATGCTGAGCTGCTCTCTGTATGTTGATGTGTTAGCCACTGTTTGATGTTTGCAGACAGTGTATAACTGTTTCCTGTGTGGTAGCAACAAACTTGTCATCTGCCAGCTCACTGTCCACCCACCCCCATCCTTAGCCCCCTGCCCCTAACCTTCTGCCCTCAAACACACTTGCACACACACACAAACACACACTGCCCATATGGAGCAGTTGGCGCCCAAAAGCGACCAAAGCAGCCGGACCCATTCCCAGGGCAGAAGGTGAGGGTCCCCACAGCCTGCTTGGTGTGTGTGTGTGTGTGTGTGTGAATGCATGTGTTGTGTGTGTGTGTATGTGTGTGTGTCCATCCATCGTGTCCTCGAGGGCTCAAGCCCCGGACAGACTGCCATATCGTCCTTTCTATCTGTCCTCGCTGCGGCATGTGTGGTTGTGTGTGTGTTTGTCCCGACAGACTGCGTCCCCTGTGAGCTACAAGGACAGCAGCAGAGGACTGTGGGTCCTCCGAGCACAGGCCAGGGTTGCAGCCGCGTGCATAAGTATGAACTGCTGCACCCAGTTAACACCGAACCATATTGTGGAGGTTTTTACCATCTTGTGAAATCAAATTATCCCTACAGGAATAGAAAATATTTTAGTCAGTTATGATGACCTTCTGTGGAGCTGAGTAAAAAAAATGTCACTGTATTCTCTGTAACCCACTGATTCCACAGAAAAAACATGGACATGCGCCTGGTTGAATCAAGATGTTATTAGCGTGGGTTTCTGCTCCTACATTTTTCCACAGCTACACCAGACAGACTGCACATAGACAAACCGTTTGACTGGTCAAAAAAAAAACGTCCTACTGTGCAATTCCCCTAATACATGGCAACCGGTAAACTGTGCTTAGTTTACTGGTTGCCAAGCCAACTCACATGATAATCACAGAGCTATAAAGGGACCTTATTCCTGTATTTTCATGTCAAAATGTTCCATGTATAGCATTTTGATGAACCTTGTAGCACACTTCTAAAGCCAAGGAGTGGGTCATTTCTTTGGTAATGGTGACTAATAATGTTTTGGATACTTCATACTAAAACATTTACTCCAAAAGCAAGTAATAAGCAGCCACTGAAATTGTCTTAGCGAACAGGATGGCACTTGCTTAGATGCAGCCTGACCTCTTAACGAGCAGAAACACACATCATAAAAGGTGTTTGGTAAAATGAAAGTTTTATCCAGGCTGTTAGACATCTAAATGATTTGCAGTGGCAAACAAAAAGGATGCAGCCGCTATTATTTTTGATTTGCAGGATGTCCTTTATAGATATTTAGAGATTTATAGAAATGACCCTTTTTTTGCGTAAAACCAGACTAAGTATTAGATAGTGAATTCAACTCTAATTGTGTTTGTGTGTGTGCGAGAGCAAAAATAAGAGCGAGTGTGTGCTGGGCTGCCCAGAGTGAGCCAAGGGTGGAAGTTGTTTTTCTGCCCCCTATGGTGAGTCTGGGGCTGTGTGTGTGTGCGTGCACGCCTGGGGCAGCCTGGGGCCATCGGAGGGGGCCTGGGGAGCCGTGGAAGGAGGGATGAAGCGAGAGAGGGATGGAGGGAGAGGAGGTCAGTGGGAGTCTCCCTGGGAAAGGTGCAGGTCTGGGCCGGTGGCCAAACAGAGAGGTGGAAAGGAGAGTTAGGTGGTCAGATGGAGTGGAGGGAGGTTGAAGGAAGGGAGGGGAAGACAGGCAGATAGGAGGATCAAAATATGAGCAGGTAGACAGCTGAACCCAAGGTGAACATTACGTTCATTTAACGTGGGACAATGTCAGATACTTGGAGTAACAGCCCAGTTAGCATCAGCGTCTTCAAACTATCAGAAGGACATTCCTTGCATAATCTGAATTGAGGTGCTGGATGAAAGTATTGGTTAAACATTCAATTCCTTTGATAATGAGAATGTTTAAACATTCAACCCAAGAAGTGGTTTTTGTTTGAATGCATTTTCTTGCATCTCAAGAAAACGTTATTACTTCAAATGTATTTAATTCATGACTTTCATTTTATTTAATCATTATTCCATCCGAATTGGCAAGCTTCACTTTACAGATCACCGCGTATTGTTCAAGTAAAATGTTTATTCTGAATCTTTCTGAATGCGACTGCAGGTAGTAGGCAGTCTGAGCACTTGGAGTAGCAGCGCTGGGAGCTGAAACCTTTTTGTTGCTACCAGCTGAGCTCCTTTGATTCGCACATCAAAGCAATAGCAAAGACAGAAAGCGCGACATACATGGATTATATTTCCATTTCAGGCGTTTAGCAGACGCTGTTATCCGGAGCGAACTAATTGAACTAATGTTCTTGAGTGCTGGTTTCATGTCAGCCAATCCAGTTGCTCATTTCATCAATTTGTCGGTTTACAGCAGAAATCTGGAAACCCTGTGCAATATTTCAAATTATCCTGATAAACTTTTTGGAATGGTTGATTAATTTAATAATCATTACATCTGAAGATTACAATCGTCTCTAAAGTTTCTTTTAATAAGAGTTCCATCTACTAAACTCAGCTGCTTTGATGTATTTTCCTTCTGTGTAACAGTCATGACAAAGTTACTGAGTTTAGATATGGGGGAAGTAGACTGGGGAGGCAGAAACATAAAGAGAGATTGATCAGCGTGTGTGTCTCTTCATTAGAGTGTTTCACCAAGGCTGTGTCCTCCACACGTTGCCACACTGTCTGGCCTATTAGAGACACACGCGGGGAGTGTGTGTGTTGTTTGCATGCGTGTGTTTGTGTGCGTCTGTCGTTTCAGGTAGACTCAGGCGGTCCGTTTAGTTCTTTTCGGCTCTTTTCCATTGTTTATTACAGACCCCTAGGTTCTCCTCTCTCCTTTCCTCCTCTTTTTTCTCGTCTCCCCTTTCATAGCGCCATCTCTTCCTGCTCCTCTGGAGTTCAGAGTCTGTCCATCTGGAACGTCTCCCCCCTCTCTCCCTCGGCCCCGTCCAGGCCGAGACACGGGGGTGAAGGCCAACACCAGTAGGGGAGAGACTGTCGGAGAGATGGAGGGACGGAGGGAGAGATGTCAGCGCTATAATGAGTAACAACATGAAAGCTGACGGAGGGAGGGAGCAATGGAAGGAGGTAGTGGAAGAGAGATGAAGACAGAAGAGTAGAGGGACTGCTGGGGACAGAGGGAGGGATGAAGGATAGAGGGAATGGATGGGAAAGGAGAGGACTGCAGAGTGAGAGATAAAGCGGGAGCGGAGCTGTTGGGGCCCTGTGGTCCTCCACTCCGCTCCTCTCGTTCGTTTTCATTCGCCAGAGAAGAACAGAAAGGAGGAGGAGGAGACGGGGGTAGAAACAGCGTGTGTCGGCGTCCGCCTGCTCCTGCCTGTTTTCTCTTTTTTTTTTTCAAACTACTTTTTCTCCCCTCTTTTTTCACTCCAATCCCCCTCCCTCAACCATCCATCCTCCTCATCTCCTCTTGAGGATTCTTCTCTAATTTAACTTTTCATTGAAATTTTCTCCGCTCCCCCCTCCCCATCCTCCAGTTTCTCCCAGTTGCCATTCGGCCTTGTCTTGCCAGGTCCCCTCGCGGCCGGCTGACAAAGGCGCCGTTAAAAAGCCGTGTGATCCTCCATTTTAGCGCCAGCCACGCTAGTCAGAGGATTAGGGCTCTTTAATGACGCTAATCTCTCCTCCCCTTCTTTCTCAACACCCCTCCACCCCCCCTCAAAAAGAGATTTCTCCCTCTTGCTCTGACTGAATCTCTCTCTTGTTCGATCTCTCCTGTTCTCTCGTGTCTGTCTTCCTCCTACTTTCCCACCCCACAAACTTCACCGTCTAAATGACTCATACTGGTGTGCATTTATTGGTCCACATGAGTCCAGACCAGCACTGTGAGGAGACACTTGTGCTGTTTTTTCAGAGGTTTATTTACTCCCTCATCTTCTCTACATGGCTTTTTTAAAGATGTCTTTGAGATTCAATTTTTTGTTCCAAATTGTCAACAGTTTACCATTTTGGGTTTGAGTATTTCTTTGTGTCTGGTGTCTCTCTTTCTGGTTGTTGTTAAGTCCTGTTTAGCACAGCCGAGAGAGAGATAGAAGGTGAGAGTGTACAATACATGTATTTGAGACAGTATCACTAATCGTACTCAGACTACTGTTGAGCAGGCAGCAGGGGCTGTCTGGTTTGGCATTTCATAGACACCAGCCTTTCACCATGTAGATGGTACGTTTATTTATTCAGAAAGAGGAACAGAATCGTCTGTTCTGCCTTGTAGCCACCTGTGAATTTAAAACAGGTGTTGTAACGATGAATGGCTCAATAGCACGAGAAACTATATGTGAAAAACTGTAGCAAGGTCAGTGCAGCAGTGATAATGTATGATGCCACATGTATACTGATTTACATATGAAAAAGAAATCCTTTCAGGACAAATAAGTTAGGATTGAAACTAATTATTAATTGTATTATCAAACAGTTGTTCACCTATTGTCATGCAACATGGTGTAAATAGTAAAATAATTGATTGCTGAATTCCATTTATTTATCAGTTTCAGGGCCTGTTATGATACTCCTTGCTACTACATATACACTACTATTGTATGCGATAACATGGCCAAATGTCTGCTGAGATTACACCTGACTGAACTGTTCTGTATTCGGGAGGACTTTGGATAAATTCCTTTTCTGCTCACAATCCCCAATAAATGTTTTTTTCTGATATGTACTTATATGTACACACTGTGCTGCTAAGTGTTCTGTTTTCTTTTATGTTTCTAGATATTTGATATTGAATATTGAATCATATCCACTGTTGTTTTTACCATTTTAATTGTGCAAGCAAACAAGAATACTTTAGAAAAGTAAAAGAAATATATTTTTCTCTGACCAAAATGTAGTTATGTCAATTCATAAATATTCAATTTACAGTTATTTTAAACAAAGAAAATTTGCAACCCAAGTTAACACAAAATGCTTCCTTTCTAAATGTTAATCATCAAAACTGTTGACAATTAACCTATAGTTGATCTGTCTGAGATCGATGAGGGATTAACTGCCAAATAGTTTTAGCACTGTTATTTAGATCACCAAGTCTTTGGAGCGTCTATCATTGCATGGTAGTCTGCTTGATTTACAGCTCTGTGTCTGCTGGTATTATCGCCTGAGTTTTGATGTAAAGATTACAGCTCAATAAGTGAATGAATGTTGTCTCTATCTGTCCAGTGTCATTCTTCATGTGATACTGACTGAGTTTTGATGAAACTTGAAGACATGACTAGTTTACTTGTTTCTGATTGGTCTGAAGAAGGACGTCCTTATTCAGGATTACATGTTCAATTTCTATTCAATTAGAAGTATGCAAGGGACATATTCATGGGAAGATTAACCTGGCCAAAATAATTAAGGATATTATCCAAATAATCATCAAAATGGGCTTATACCTCTTAATATGGCACTGAAATACATTAAATAATTAAAAACTCAAATCACATTATGTTAATAAAATAGATTGTGCAAAAATGGAGACGGGAGTGCAAATTAGAGGTGTTGAAATACATTTCCAGATATCCAATTTAACTTTTTATGGAGGATACCAAGGTCAGGCTGTGCCTTCAGCCATGGTGACAGGCTTAGGATTTTGGAATGACTGAAAAGATGCAGATCATTTTTGCTTTTATTTTTATGGCAATCCAGAATAATCCAGAAATCTGTATAAGAATGTTTGTGAGCTAGACAGCTTTCTTAAGTTTTTCTTAATGTCTTTCATATGAGGATATTCATGATTATCCTTGTAATGGAAATTAACCACGATCAACGTGGTCATCCTCAGTGTTCTTATCGCAGGCCGTGAGGGTATCTTTTATTTCAAAGTAAGTTTCCAACAGGGGGAAACAGGGACCACCACCGTAACAATTTCATCCACTTAATATACTATATAATGCTATGTTTGGACCACTGAACAACAATGTTCTTACACTGATCATCTAATGATATAAGTCCTTCAAGTTTTCTAAGAGAAATGGTAAGAATGAAGATATTAGAGTATTGTATTCATAAAACAAATATTTTTCAGAGGTGACCAAAAATACACTTTTTTCTTCTTTTTTTTTTCATCGTCCTCTCTAGTCTACTCCTCTCATTGTCTCTCATTTTTCCTTTCTTTACTGATTGATGTTTTTCCTGTGCACTCATTTTAGTCACTGTGTGCTCTCAGATGACATATTGTTTGTTATTTTTCCTTCCACCTTGTCAATATGTCTTCATCCTCCTTCCTTACTTCCCTCCTTCTTCTTACTCCATCTCTCCCTGCCCCATCCATCACTCACTCACTCACTCACTCACTCACTCACTCACTCACTCACTCACTCACTCAGTCACTCAGTCTCCATCTCACCCTTGCTGTTAGGCTTCATGTTGATAACTCTCTTCCTTACATTTTCTAAAGCCTTTTTTTATTTTCATTCTTGCTTCCAGTCAAATTTATAAGTCATGCTTTTTACAATTTTTTTTAACCTGGACCCCCCTGCAGAGTTCTATTTGCTCATCGCAGTGCCTACATTTTCTCGCCGATCGATTCATCACAAGAATCTGTTTTCCACCCCCTCTCTGCAAGGCGCAATACACAGTAGACTAGACACACACAAGCACACAGAAGACACACAAGATTGTGGTAGGAGTTGGTTGAGGTGTGTGCTTTGGAGAGGTTTCTAAAATTATCAGGAGAAGCTTCTCTTCTTCACATGTGTCTGTTTGCATTGCAGAAATATTGGCGCAAATCACTTCAGACCTTCTCTCTGTCCTATCACTCGAGTTTCCTCATTTTCCCTCTTTGATTTGTTGCTGGCCTAGTTGATGTAGCTATCAGATAAAAGCAAAGAAAACAGCCTTCCCTCTCCCTTCATCTGCACTCTTCTTTACATTTTTCAGGCAAATGCTAAATAGTCGTACTGTGCTGCTTCACAGAGCACACAAAGAGGAACAGAACAATATCAAGCATTATTCAGCCCCCTCTTTTGTCGCCTGGAATTCATTCTGAAGTGTCTATTAAAGGAGTCGTGGCCTTTTTGTCGCCTCTGTGCCAGACTACACAGGAGGGTGAAAAGAGAGAGAGAGAGAGGAAGGGGGAGGAAAAAAGGGAAAATAGCAATGCATAATCTCCTATGTATGACAGATAAAGGGAGTGAATATCGCCATCTTTCCGCTCTGCTCTCCACATCTCCTAATCGCTTTTCCGACGTTTCAATCTGCCAAGGCCCTAATGAAAATATGATGAGGCGGATCTATGGTCCTCGGGGACGGATGGAGGGATGGGAGGGGAGGGGAGGTGAGGGGAGGGATGGAACGAGGGATGGCTGCAGAGGGAGGATGAAGGGAGAGAAAATACACTCTGTCCTTATTTCTGGGCTCCGTCGGGGATACATAGTTCTTGGAGCTTTCTATTTAGATGTTGCTGCTGCCGGAGTGTGTCTCTCTCTTCTTTTTCATTCTCTCTCTCTCTTTATCTCTGCCATCCTCATTTCCCTCTGTATGTGTGTGTGTAACCAGGATAAATGTGTTTATTTTTTTTGTTTATATCCTCTTTTTCTCATTTGAACTCCCACAGGCTGCCTCTCCTGCCTTCTGCCTTCCAAGAAAGATGTTACTTCTTCTTAATCATTCTAATGCTCCCTGTTTCACCCCCACTTTTCTCTGTCTGCTCGCCTGTCTCTATTTTTTGTAAATCCTGCAGCTGTGTACAAAAAATGTATTTGTGTTTTCTTGCTGCAGATGATTTTTTTCTTCTTTTTTAAAATTTCCTGTGTCCGTTTCCCTCTCTGTCAGATGGTGATGATGACCCCGCAGGGCTGTCCTGGGTGCCTTCCTCGCCCTCCAGTAAAGACGTGGCATCGCCTTCACAGATGCCCGATGGCTGCTGCGACCTCGGCATGGCAACCGGCGGTGAGGAGGAAGGAGGTGCTGGTCTGCCGTACCCCTGCCAGTTCTGCGACAAATCCTTCAGGTATAAATATCACACGTGTAGTTTCCTATGGTGACATCTCAGCGCACTGACACAAATGGTGTATTGTAGACAATCAGACTAATGTCATGTTTTGCTGCATCCCTATATTCCACTCATGAATATCAATGTGTACATGAATAAACAGTATTCTCAATATTACCATGGTAACACAGACCACTAAGGCAAACAGAGAAAGGAACGAGGTGAATACATTTCTCACTAACATCTCCAGGGAATAACTCAAGACCCACTTTAAGAACAGCTGTCACACACACCATAAAGTCATCATCATAGTCCTCTATATTACTCATGTTGCCTCGCTGTCCTCTCTATTCTTCTGTTCATTGCTTTTGGCTGAAAAATGCATTAAACGATAAAAGAAAGTCACTGTTGAATTCTCCTTTGAAACTAAAGGTCACCAGGTTACTGTCTGCATATTTTGGCGATGATGTTCTATTTTGTCAAGCTGAAATAAAAGGTTATCATTTTTGTTATGTGACTGTGTGAATGACTGTTCATCATCTTCCTCCTCTTGGTCCTCCTCAGCCGTCTGAGCTACCTGAAGCGCCATGAGCAGATCCACAGCGACAAGCTGCCTTTCAAATGTACCTTCTGCAGCCGTCTGTTTAAACACAAGAGGAGTAGAGACCGCCATGTCAAACTCCACACAGGTACATGATAAAATGGATCCTGTATTTTCTGTCAGGCTTGTTAAGTATATAATAGTGTTGTCACAATACTGGAATTTCTGACATGGGTAGAATACGTTGAAGAATTTTCATACTTGACTTTATTTGAAACCATTGGGGAAAATGGACAAAACTTTGGGGAACAAAATATCAGATATTTATTGAAAAATGTATATGTATATAGTTAGGCTCTTGTGCTGCATGTTTAGCAACATGTTAATTTACTTCTGAAGGTGGATCTATGTTAGCACTACAGCAACATGTATCAACTTGGTGTTGGAGAGGAGAAAAAGCAGGGCTAGTACTAGAGTATCGTTACTGCCAAAAATGAGTATTGAAACCATTTCAGATGTTCAATATTGATGTGTATCGATATTTCAATACTTTTGTCATCACTAGTATGCATAGGTATATTAAGACCTGATGAGTAGGAGATTCACAGTAATTCAATTAACCTGGAATTTCTTTTTTAAGATTTTTTTTTGAGAAAGAAATTTAGTGAAACTCTCGCCAAAAAGCAACCAAGGCTTTATTTGTGATTGTATATGAGTCAAACCTTTGTGTAAATGCATAATTATGACAAAAGAGGCACTTTTAAGATTTACCATAGTTTTATTTTTGAGCAAGCTAATTTTCAATGGAGAGCACGGGCACTCTCATGCTAGCATCAAAATTGCTATTTTTAAAACACTAAGAAGGCTCGACACAACATGAAACTTTGCTCGTAGCATCACCAGGGTCTCTGCACATGAACACGAGCATTGAGAACATTGTTTGTGTACGCAGAGTTTACTAAAAAGAAGGTTTTAGAACTACTCACCGTAGGAGCTGGATCTCCGGCGCATCGCCGCCACGGCAGACAAAAGTGTCGATCCCCGAGTGCTCCCAGGCATGCTTGAGGAGCGGTCCACCATTACTCTGCTTCCTGTTAGGTCGCACTCGGGGATCGACACAAAATAGCGATTTTGATGCTAGCATATGAGTACCCTGCACTCCATTGAAAATTAGCTTGCCCGAAAACGAAACTACGGTAAATCTTAAAAGTGCCTCTTTCATCGTAATTATGCATTTACATGAAGCTTTGACTCATATTCAATCACAAATAAAGCCTTGGTTGCTTTTTGGTGAGAGTTTCACTTTAAGAATAAGTTCACTAACATCAGGCTAGAGTTTGAGATTTACTGTCAGTGCTACAATATAATTTTTCTATGTTTTTTCTTTATTCTGTTATTGGTTATAGGGGATAAAAAGTATAGTTGTCAGGAGTGTGAAGCTGCATTCTCCCGCTCTGACCACCTCAAGATCCATCTGAAGACACACAGGTAACTGCTTCTGATCCTATCATCATGAAATCTGTACTTGATGTTGATCAAAATCCAGTGTATCTTTGGCTTTCGATTTAGATCTTTCAGTGTAATTTTGATCTATATGTGATTTTTTGTGCTTCATGACTGTCTCTTTGTGTTCACCTCCAGCTCCAGCAAACCGTTTAAATGCAGTGTGTGTAAGCGGGGCTTCTCCTCCACCTCATCACTGCAGAGCCACATGCAGGTAAACAGTTGATATATTTTCATAAAAGGAAGAAGCCTTACTTTGTTGTGATCACATGAAACCTTTTTTGCATCCTTAAATCCTGGCTTCTCTCTGACTCCGGCAGGCTCACCGCAAGAACCGAGAGCACCTTGCGCTGAGGAGTGAGAGGGATGGTGGGAAGAAAGGAGCAGGAGATGGTGACCTGGAGCAGGACCTGTATATGTGTGATTACTGCGAGGAGACGTTCAGCCAGACGGATGAGCTCGAGAAACACGTCCTGACCAGACACCCCCAGCTGTCCGACAGAGCCGACTTGCAATGCATCCACTGTCCTGAGATCTTTCTAGACGAGCCCTCACTCCTCACGCATATTGAAACACAGCATGCCAACCGCAAACACAAGTACTGCAGAGCTTTGCTTCTTTAAAGTTTTCAAACCACTGGTTTTACTCAATTTGGACTACAGCGATGGAACTTGGCATTTAAACTGTTCTTTTGCTGTACCCCCAGATGTCCTGTCTGCTCAGAACAGTTCCCATCCGTGGAGGATGTCTACTGCCACCTAGACAGCCATCGTCAGCCTGACTCCTCTAATCACAGCGCTGCCAGTCCTGACCCTGCACTGGGCAGTATTGCTTCAATGAGCTCAGCCACACCAGACTCTAGTGCCAGCCTGGAGAGAGGCTCCACGCCAGACTCTACCCTAAAGCCAAGCCAGGGCATTGAACGAGGCCGCAGAAGAGGCACCGACAGCGTGGAGGAGATTGGGATAAGCCTTGGTCATCAAGGAGGAGGTATGGTACAGTAATGATAGCCAACACTTAGTTCGAAAGCTTAGATTAACTTTGTGTGTTTCTAATTTAGCAGTTTGTCTTTTCCTATAGGTGGAGGAGGGAACTGGGCTAAAGTGACATATTCCTGCCCTTACTGCTCTAAGAGAGACTTCCATAGCCTTGCGGTGTTGGAGATCCATTTGAAGACCATCCATGCAGATAAGCCGCAGCAGAGCCATACATGTCATATCTGCTTGGACACCCTGCCAACGCTCTACAACCTTAATGAACATGTGCGCAAAGCTCACCGTAGCAGTGGAGGAACCATGGGTGCTGCATCAGCAGCTTTCCCCCTATTGCAGTTCACTAATGTTACAGCTTTCCACTGTAACTACTGCCCGGACATGTTTGGAGACATCAACTCCCTGCAGGAACACATCAGAGTATCACACTGCTTGCCTGGTGGCATTGTGGCGGGGTCCACCACATTAGGTGCGATGTTGAAGCAGTAAAACACGGTTGTCTTTTGATTAGTGGTTATGTAATTTAAGGAACGCTAACAGTGTCATTTAATTTCCCAATTCTAGAAGGGAACCATGCCTTCTTCTGCAACCAGTGCTCCATGGGATTCTTGACGGAGTCTTCGTTGACAGAGCACATCCAGCAGACGCACTGCGCCTCCGCCGGAGGGGGCGGAGGTGCATCCGGGGGAGCCGTGGCCAAACTGGAGTCTCCTGTACTACAGGCTGGATCGCAGTCCTTCATGGAGGTGAGATCCAAGAATTAGTCAAGAAAAACCTCTTAATCAGAGTTGATAAGAATTAGCTGTAGCTTGCCTGTCGTGCACATGTCAAAGGTAATACTAATCAGCGGTTGAGCTGATGAGCAATAAGCTGGTTGCTAGTTAATTAGGTGGTTTGCTGTACTTTGTCATAAGCCCAGTGAAGTGTTAAATTAAGCTTATTGCTAATGTAAATTCAGGTTAAAGATCCTTGATAATTTTACTGTATTAAATTGATCAATCTGCAGTTATTGCAGGTTACTGCTGGCTGCATTAAAGATTTTTAATTTCTGGGTTCTTGGTCACAGATTCTGGACAACTAATTCATCAGAAAGCAAAGGAAAATCTGTCCACGCACAGCTTTCTAGTTCACAACCAACATTTGATGTGGATAGATTACTTGATTCTTATATGTTCTTATTTATTATATTAGATCTTTAAAAGACACTTGGCTTTTTTTATGTTTCAGTTTCCTAATAATTGATGAGTGAATCCATCAGTTTATCACAATGATAACTTTAAAGTTTATTTCTCCCATCTCTCATCTCATCTTCTCTGTCCTTCCATAAACCAAATGCTATGAAACAAAAAGTGTTTGTCAATGAATAACTATCTTTGATAAGTAAAGAGTTATTGTCCATGTCCAGGTTTACTCCTGCCCTTACTGCACCAACTCTCCTATCTTCGGCTCGCTCCTCAAGCTCACCAAGCACATAAAGGAGAACCACAAGAACATCCCACTGGCTAACAACAAACGGCAGGCGAAGGTCGCCGACCTAAGCCCCGCCTCCTCTGACATAGAGATCTCCTCCCCAAAACGCCACAGACTGGGAGGTGATTCCACCCCCTCAATGGGGAGCAATGGTGACTACCCATGCAACCAGTGTGACCTTCGGTTCTCCAGCTTCGAGGGTTTCCAGGCCCACCTCAAGTCACACCTGGAGATGCTGCTGAGGCGCCAGTCCTGCCCGCAGTGCAACAAGGAGGACTTTGAATCGCAGGAGGCATTGCTTCAACACCTGACAGTGCACTACACCACCACGTCGACGCAGTATGTGTGTGAGAGCTGCGATAAGCAGTTCTCCTCAGTAGATGACCTGCAGAAGCACTTGCTGGACATGCACACTTTTGTCCTTTACCACTGCACACTCTGTCAGGAGGTTTTTGACTCCAAAGTCTCCATACAGGTGAGTGAGTCACCTTTGTTTGGGTAATAATGATTTTCTTTTTTCTTTTTACAAAGGAAACTAACATGTGCATGTTTTTGCAATTTTTTATTTTTTTATTTTTATATAAAAGAAATGGTGAAATAAACTACCTTCGATTGTTTCTTCATTCCACCTCTGCCATTCAGGTGCATTTGGCAGTGAAGCACAGCAATGAGAAGAAGCTGTTTCGCTGCACAGCCTGTGCCTGGGACTTCAGGAAGGAGACAGATCTTCAGGTTCATGTTAAACATAACCACCTAGGCCAGAGGTCGGGCCTTCCAGGGGGACTTGGAGGAGGTACAGCACACCATTCCTGGGGTCATGGGCTATGATTGATCATGTTGTTGATAGCAAAATAGAAGAGAATATAATACAGACAATTGAAAATAAACATTGACCAAAGAAAGAAAGTACAGACTACAGAAAGAAAATGTAGAGATTATACGCTAACTTGACAGCGGTCTTTGAGGGTAAATTAATGTTGAATCCGACTTCTACCTCACAGCACTGAAGCCCCGGAAGTGCATCTTCTGTGGAGAGACGTTTGGAACAGAGGTGGAACTGCAATGCCACATCACCACACACAGCAAGAAGTTTACATGTCGCTTCTGTGGCAAAGCTTTCCATGCCATCTCCCTGCTTGAGAGACACCTGAGGGAGAAGCACTGTGTTTTCGATGGCGGTAACATCACTGGCAATGGAGGCGGCACAGGGAGTAGTGGGAGTCAGAACGGGACGCCCAATGGGCTGGCGCAAACCTCCAAGCGAGGAGGAGGAGGAAGTGGTGGCAACGGAGGTGCAGGCGGCGTTGAAAGAGCAACAGTGGCGGCTGCTGAACAAGCCGACCTGCAGAACATGTTGCTGAAGAGCGGAGGAGGAGCAGGTCAGGGGGGAGATACAGCCAACAGCCATGAGGCGAGCGGGGGTGAGGAGGAGCTGGACAATGCAGAGCCCATGTATGCCTGTGATATCTGCGGGGCGGCCTATACCATGGAGTCACTTCTGCAGAACCACCGGCTGCGTGACCACAACATCCGACCGGGAGAAGATGATGCTGGTAGGATTTGTTTTTAAATCATCAGCTGCTTGTCTTAATATATTCATTTTAATCTAACATTTTCATTTCATTTCTCTTGATTTACTTCTTAATATGATATGTAAAAATAGTCTTTTTTTAAAGTAGATTTTTACATCAGTGGTTAATCATCAATTTTAAATCCTATAAATCTAAGTATAATTATAGTTATGATAGTGTATCTATAACGATGAAAATGATTTGTACACCAGGTACTCGAAAGAAGAAGGCAGACTTCATCAAGGGGAACCACAAGTGCAACGTTTGCTCCAGAACATTCTTCTCTGAGAGTGGTCTTCGTGAGCACGCTCAGACCCATCGCGGCCCCGCCAAACACTACATGTGTCCGATATGTGGCGAGCGCTTCCCCTCTCTGCTAACACTCACTGAACACAAGGTAGTGTACTTTAGTGGTATCTGTTTCAGCATGTCATTCGGAGGTTTATATGCAGGGAACAAATGCAGTCAGTGGATTCCCTCACAGGTATAACAAGACTGTTTTTGTAGCTTCTGTCTTTTGATCCTGAAACTTCTTGGGCTGCTTTGAATTTAGACTTAAAAACATGTTAAATTGTCCTCTGTGAGGCAATTTGTGCTGTGCCACACCATACAAAAAACATTTGCATGTTCAAAGATGTATTGTGAAATGCCATCATAGCTGTTACAGTTACACTGCAGCTGTTAGAACAAAAATGTTTTTTTTGTGTTCCCATAATAGACTATGATACTTGATGCTTCAGGGTGCAGTCTTGCTATTTCATAAAAATGCTGTTAATTTTGTGTATGTATTTAGTTTTGATAAAAGACTATGGTAGTATTACTCATTACTTTCTGTATTTTCCCTGTCTGCAGGTGACCCACAGTAAGAGCCTGGACACAGGGACCTGTCGAATCTGCAAGATGCCCCTGCAGAGTGAGGAGGAGTTTATAGAGCATTGCCAGATGCACCCTGACCTCCGCAACTCCCTCACCGGCTTCCGCTGTGTCGTCTGCATGCAGACTGTCACCTCCACCCTGGAGCTGAAGATCCATGGCACCTTCCACATGCAGAAGCTCTCCACTGGCTCTGGACTTGGAGGAGCTGTGGCGGGAGGTGGAAATGGAGTGGGAGGAGGAGGAGGGAACGGCTCAGCCTCTTCATCCCCGAACGGGCAGCTGCAGCAGCATAAGCTGTATAAATGCGCCTTCTGCCTAAAGGAGTTCAAAAACAAAGGAGAGATGGTGAAACTGGATGTCAATGGCCTGCCTTATGGCCTCTGTGCTGGCTGCATGAGCAGGTAGGTAGCTGTCTTATAGAGCCTGTGGATAATTGCGTGGGCTAATATAGACAGTTGATAACTTTTATGGTCTCTTGATATGTTGTGTAAGTTAAACGATTTTTCTCAACTTTTCCAACAAAAATGTTCTTGTATTCCAAAAGTGCATGTGAGAAAGGAAACCCTATTTCTTAAACACACAGTACAGCAACATGAAATTGACTTAAGTTTTTGTTGCTGTGTCGGCTAAAACAATGTAAAAATTCTATCAAATCAGGGGCACAAACGGTCAGAGCCCGAGCCACGGAGGCGTCGCCACGCCTGGGGACATGCAGGGAGAGAAGGCCATGGCAGGGCTGAGGTGTCCAGAGTGCGGGGTGAAGTTTGAAAGCCTGGAGGACTTGGAGAGTCACGTCCAGACAGATCACCCTGAGGTCAGCCCTGAAACCAGTGCAGCAGGAAAGAAGTCTGAAGCTTCACCTGCACCTAAGGTGAGGCAGAATAAACTGGGAAATGAGCCATGTTGTTGAAGTTGGTCTGGTTCTGCTGAGAGTCTAACATTGAATCAGGATCGTATCTCAAATGTAAAAGTATCTGTTGTGCTTCTCAACAAAACCATCACATACAGTGAACAGCAGTGAGAGTGCAGTGAGGTAGCTGAAACATTTCACAGTATAATTATGGTCCATCCTGAATTTCATGTTAATAAGAAAACAGCGTTTAGTGGATGGAGACATTTTCCGGAGTGCAGGAATCTCACAAATCATGCTGAACTGTATGTTTGCATGAGTAGTGTGTGTGTGAAGTGTTGGTGCGTGCTAGTGCCTTTGTGTCTGTAGCTTGCACACGTGTGCTTGTGTGTATGTCGGTGTGTGTCAGCTGAGCCCCACTGGGTCCTGTGGCTGGGGCGTGCTGAGGCATTGTGGGAGCTGTTCGCTCTACTTGATATTGACAGTCAGGCTCCCCGGGACTTGCCGCGTGTCTATGTGCGAGAGAGTGTGTACTTGCAAGGAAGTGGTGTGTGTGTGTGTGTGTGTGTGTGTGTGTGTGTGTGTGTGTGTGTGTGTGTGTGTGTGTGTGTGTGTGTGTGTGTGTGTGTGTGTGTGTGTGTGTGTGTGTGTGTGTGTGTGTTAGAGACAGTTCCCAGGGACGCTCTGTCTTACCTGCACCTTTGTTTCTGCTTAGTCTAACAGCACAAAGCAGACAACGTAGGATTCTGGGTGTGTGTGTGTGTGTACTCAGTCTTGCAGGCTGAAGCAGCAGAGAGATAGTGGAAGTGGGGCCTTTGTGTATTTTGTATGTGTTTGTGCATGAGTGATCGCTGTGTGCTGTGAATGGATAAGCAGAGCCTCTGCTTCTCTCTCTCTTTGTTTCAGTGTCTCTCACCCTTGTTTCTCTGGCTCTTTCTGTGTCTCTTTCTTTCTCTCTTGTCCTCCTTTCTTCTACACTCGTTCCTCCTGTTTCTGTTTCATTGCTTCTTCCCTTAATCTTTCTTCCTCGTCATGCCCTCCATATTAATTTCTGTGTGTCTCTCTCTGATTCTCTGCAGAGGTCTTACACCCTGTGTCTGTCTGTGTGTGTGTTTGTGTGTGTAACTATACCTCATTAGGTGACTTTCAGTCTTATTTGACTGGGGTGAGACGTTGTAGTGTTGTCTCTTACATTGAGAATTGAGAGCAAAACACAAAATAAATCATTTTTATTTTATTTAAATGCTCTAATACAGTTATCAATAAGTGTGAGGGTCTGTTTTCTGTGTTTACAATATGAATGCATTTGTTTTACTGATCAACAAAAGAAAAATATATTAAAAGCTTTATGTACATTATTCTTGCTTCTTTCACAATCAAACCTCATTAAGTTGAATATGGAAATACAGGAAGATATTTGTCTTTTTGATTTCACAAGAGAGTGTTTATGTGTTTTTAAGTTTTATTCAGCAGAATAAACGGCTCTGTGACAGATATTTTTGTGTCTCTTATCTTACAGAAAAAGACCTACCAGTGTATTAAATGCCAAATGACGTTTGAGACGGAAAGGGAGATCCAGATTCATGTCGCCAATCACATGATCGGTGAGTGAGATGCAGCTCTTTCATTTTGTTTGTGTTTCTTTGAGTGAGTGTGTGGGTGTGTCTCTTGGTTTAACAGCAAAGCTATGACAGTTGTGCTCTTCCTGCACACAGTCAATAACACTAGCACACACAGCAGATAACCAGAGCATCACACACATGTGAAGACACACAAACACAAAGGCAGAGAGGTGTGAGACAGACAGGTGAAATGAAGAGCTCTTTCTGACTTGTCTGTTGTGCAATGTACCGCTTGTCTGGTTGGAAAACATGACTTACATACACGCATAAATGCATCCGCTGAGTGTAAAGAGAAATCTTTCAGGAGTCACAGTGACATATAATCACTCTAGCATGAAACATCTGGCTAGTCATCATATAATGTGAATGGTTATAGCTTGGCATGAATTAGACTGAAGACTACATGTACTGGAAGTTGAATTCAGTGTTTGCATTGAGTCTCTCTGCCTACAGACATGTGATCTCCGTTGCTAATGAATTACGGTTATATGCATATATATGATACTTAGCACTGGAATTGCCCATATAGGGAGAGAAAGCCACAGAACTAAAGCACGAGGGTACTGAACAGACTCAAGTTTTATGTATTTATTTTTTGAAGACCGTTCCCAAGCCAACAATTTCAGTTTAAATAGACTTCTTTGTGAGGTTGAATAGGACAACATAAACACTGACACCCTGTTATACTGGAAGACTCCTCTCCTGGAACAATGTAATGCGTGATCAAAAAACGAATGCATTACAATGTATCTTCTAATGTGTGTAACTAAGACGAAGTCACTTAAATTTGTCTGGCCAGATGCTTTTGCATAAAGTAAAATCAGCAAGAGACATCCAGAGCCCCTGTAGGAAGATAAGCTTCATCATTTTGGTCCCATTATCGCCTTTTAAGTGCTGAGAACAGATTATATAAAATTGTTTGTAAGAGCACCTCTTCTAAGTGTGTGTGCTTTCCTAAAAACTTGAGTTATCTCCAAACTACCTCTGTAGTTTGGCTTCTATGTTCTTTTATGAGATTCCCCTGTGACAGTTTTTTCTGCTCGCAACTAATTTGCTGCCTTAGCATCTCTGTCGTCATGGAGATTAACGAGGTGGACCTGCGAGTTGTTCTGGGGAACAAATGCTCTGCACCCCCCACCCTCAGCCCCTCGCCAGACCTGACAGGCAATCCCACAGTCGCTGATGTACTCTGAGGTGTGTGTGTGTGCGCTTGCGTGTGTGAATGCTGACATCGCTTTGAGTCGTCTAGTAATGTCTGGAGACATAAGAGGAGAGAGTTGAAACAGAAGTACAGCTGGAGTAACTTATACTTCATTCCCCCATGGACCCCACACACATACACACTCTTTCTCTCACACACAGTCATAAAAGCTCTCCGCCTCATGCCCACATGAAAGAACACACACTAGTTATTATAGTTTCCACCACCTTTTACCAACTGTTTTTCTGTCCTTCTTTTTATCTTTTCACTGCATTACTGAATCTCTCTGTTTCTGTCCTCTCTTCCTCTTGTCTTCCTCAGTCCTTCTCCCCTCCCTGCTTCTAACTGTCTTTGATGCCCATCCATCATCCGTCATCTCCCCTCCACCCTGAGAATCCTGCCTGTCATTTTGCCATTGCTCCCAGTTTCACCACGTTTCTCTTAATTTTCTGATGAAACTCATTCTTCTCTGCTTCTGTCTCTCACTCGCTCTTTTCCTGGATGACCCACCCCCTCTGCATGCACGTACGCATGCACACACACACACACACACACACACACACACACACACACGCATCCCCACACAGTGGTGGCAGTTTTGGGTTAATTAACGTGCTAATTGTGTGAAAACCCAGTGCCGATTAATTATGAAATTGAGGCAGATTATTTTTAAGAGCCTGCCCAGTTCCTATTATTACATTTCCTACAACACTATTCACCCTCACCCCAACCAAATACTAAAGGGAAATCTTATTTGGTCTAAAAACGTTTGTGGTGAGAATATTACGAGATAAAAAAGTCTCCCTTTTCACTTCCCTCTTTTCTCCCTTTATCTTTCTTGAGCTGTCTTTTCTCTTCTGCCTTAACATATGTTGTGTGTTATCACATCACAAGTGCGCAGTCATGAATGAAAGGTTTGATTGGACTCAGAACAAAAACATATCTGGCTTCATTGAGGGCTCATGTTGTAAGTTTGCAAGCCAATGTCACATTGTACTGGCCAATCACGTAAGCAAGCGATTGCTAGCGGGCAGTGTCAATGACCAAAAAACAAAGGGGTGAATGTTTCATGTGAAGTGTGCACCAGTTTAAACCCACCATAATGATCATCCTGGTTATTTATTGAAAGTAAATGTGTCTTTTAAATCTGTCTATATGTGGACATACAATCACTCATATCAGCATGCTGGTAGCATAGCAACATAGCATCTTGTCCTTTCTTTTATGATGATTGGCAAACTGCTTTTAGGTGTATTACCACCAGGTCTCGATGTGGGAGATTGAAGTTAACGTTTCGTCTCATTAAATGACATTCACACACTGTCACATAACTGTGCAGCCAATTGTTGCAACTCCTGAATCTGTCAGAATACGGCCAAAGTACAATAAAGTTTTGAATGATGTATCTGTACGGCAAGGTCCCTCATAACAGCAATAATTCTGTAATGTGTTACAGCAGTGTTCAATTTTCACATTGATTAAATCAAATGCAAACTATAGTACAATTAGTTTCAACTGGTAGACCAAATGCTGAGGCAGTGTGTATGTTACAACACAAGCCCCTGACAGAGTTTTTCTCTCGGTCACCTAGCCTCTCTTGGTGTCTGTTCATTTTCTCTCTCTGAATCTCAGCTCATTTCAACTCAGCCGATTGTGCTGGTTTCATATTTTAATTGAGCTGCAAATTAACAAAATTATTCCTCCCCCACATTAGAAACCCTGTTATCTCCCTATGCCCAGTCAGTTAAAATTCTGAAGCCTTAATTATACTGTGTTAGGCTTTTATGACGGCTATGGTGTAGGTGGTAGGGTGATTTATAATTCAGTGTAGGCTCCAACAATTTGACTGTTGAATCAGAATGAGATTTTGGTGTCATGCATTCATCACAAAACCCAATATTTTTTGTTACAAGCACCTATGCTGTGTCTGCACACACACACACACACACACACAGACACACGCGCGCATGCAAACTGGCACCAGCAGACGCAATATGTGAAGGTGTTTCCGCTCTTTCCTTCCGCAACACATCCTTTCTTTCTTCTTATTCTGTTCTCTTCTTCTCCTTAATTACCATTTTCATCAATTGCAACATCCCCCATGATCATCTTCAGGAAATTGTCCATGCCTGTCTACCAGCCTCAGTCCTCCCATTCAATGACTCTGCCACTGGTAGGAGTGCTTGTGTCACTTTTGATACTCTCACATGGATCGGTGAAACACCCTAAGGCATTAGACTACTTCTCAGCCTGTCTGTGTGTCACTGAAATGTGCATGAGGAAGAGAATCTAAAATAAATGTTATGTTACTGCCAGCCATCCAGTCAATGACTATGACGTTAGTCACACAAACATGCTACCATCATGTCCACAGTTTTGACTGGTCGAGGGAGCAGAGGGGAGGGTGTTTCACATTTACTCATCAAGTCCATTAATGGTATTGTCACATTGCTCCATGGGTAATACATGGTGCACCCCACGGTCCTGTTAATTACGCTGTCAGAAAGAGAAAGAGAGACTAGATTCCGGCAGATAGAGGAAGAGAGGGTCAGAGTGAGAAGTCTGGAGAGGAATACTTGTGGCGCTGTGGTGGAATCATCACAAGTATGGCTGTACGATGACTGTATTCATGGTTCAACCAGCATGCATTTTGTTGAGACAAAGATTGTCAAAGAAACATTAACATTTTTTTTTCTGAGACAACTAATAATGATAACAGTGGGTGTCAACTGTCGGTGCAAACATGGAATGAGGAGCATTTTATTATGGTTGAGAGAAAGTCAGTACTTGTCAATAAGGTGACAGTAAATACATTACAAATACTGTTGTTTGCACATTGCTGAATTGAAAATATAACATGGTAATTCTGTTGATGTAGAAATAAGATCAGTAACACATACACTGGCACGTAAAGACTTAACCCATATAATGCTACTTGTTCCCATCCCCAGTTTGTGCTTTCCTGTGATGGTATAGTTACATCCTGTGTGTGTTCCTGCTAGCCTTGGCTCCAACACAGCACACAAGTTAATTAAAACACCATGTGGTCAATGCCCTGCTCTAGAGGCACAGACAGAGGAGGACAGAGGAAGAGATCGAGAAGAGAGAGGCAAGATCGGAAGGAAAGGGACATCATGCAGAAAGATTGAAGGCTTGGGCACAAGGAAATGAACAGTTGAATTTCTTTCCCTCTTGGTTTGCACTCCGTTTTGGCAGATTTTGCACAAACTGGCTCTGAATCTATTATAGAGCTTTACAAGATGCTGTCATGTCAGGCAGCACTTATCTGTCGTACAGCATTGTACTTGTGGTTAGTTTACAGTGTTGTGATTTGGCTGAGCTAGCTTGTGTGTATTAATCTCCAGTGTTGACTTTTCTGGTTGCAGCTTCAACCAGTGCACGTCTTATTTTAATGTGATTGTCAAAAGTGATTGAATTTATTTATTTTTTGTCTAACAGCACTAGCCACAAATGTACCAACAAATGGCACCTGTAGCCTTTAGGTCAGTTAAGGTTACGTCAGGATTAACCCTGAAATACCCTGAATGCACTAAAAGCTGACATCAACACCAAAATTGTTAAGAAAGCCAAACTCTTACTAAGCGATAAGTCAGAACCACCCAAACATTTGTAATGCTTAAACTGGCTCTGAACGCAATAGTGCCAACACGTCACATTGTGAGAGCACACATGCAAACATGCACTCATCTACTCACAGCTTCAGTCCATCTCCCACACACTGAGGAGAGGAAGACAGAGAGAAATGAAGTTACCCATTTTTGCCTCAGGTACCAGCTTGCCATTTGAGGATTTCTTTCCTTGAGTGTGAGACAAAAGGCTAAGTGCAAGTACACAAACAGTACACATCCTGCATCTACATTCAGATACATTTATATATTGACTTTTATATTGCATAAAAGAGACTAGATGAATAGCTATACATGCTTTTTTTCAATTCAGTGAATGGTCTCTCTACTCCATGGTGTGTGTTGTTGTGTACTTAGAAATGAATTAGTTTCTATTACACAAAGACGAGTTCCCTCTATCCAGGTTTCTGTTCATGTCTGATGTATGTGCGTGGGTGGGGGGCATATCCCACCTGTGTAGGTATGTGTGTGTGCGTAATCACAGAGCTGTGTGTGTTCGGTTTTTCTAGCCCCCAACTCTGCTGAGCAGGTGGGAAGAGGAGGGGAGGGCTCGGAGAAGTCGAGATGAGAAGAAAATGTAGAAAGTGTTTGTGTTGTCGGCTGGGCACACTGGGAGGGGAGACTTCACGGGGGGAGAAGATGTGTGGGGGGTTAGCGGAGAGATGAGAGACGACAGGAAAAAGAAGAGAAAGAGGCAGAGCAGAGGGTGGTGGAGGGCGGCACTGAAAAAGAGGGATGACAGTAAACTTCAGGGTTTTTATCTCTGCATGTAGAGCTGCCCAGTCAGATCAGCTAAATCTGACAGAAAACAGCAGCACGCTCATGTCTGTGTCGCCGCAGCCACACTAAATATGTCATCTTTCCGTTTGGGTGAGTTTACATCACATGTACCATCCAGATTCAGAATTTTCTTTGCTTTTAGATGCTCAGTTTCATTGTCTCTGAGGCTAAGTGGTACGATCCTGAAGGAATGCAATAGTTCCCTATTTTGTAATGCGTGGCTTGTGTTTTTTTCAATGACTCGATTTGTTTTGTCGTCGTATCCCTTCACCCCAGTCCTTTCACTGTATGTACATGTGTGTTTGTATGTGTATGCGTGTGTCTCCTTGGACCACATCGCACCGATTTTTGGCAGGCTTTATTGTTTTCTGCTGTGCAGCTGCACATCATGAAGAACTTTGCTCCCTGTGTGGTAGTGCGAAGCAAAGATGTGGCCCTGTGTGCAACTAAACATGAGAGTGTGTTTGTGTGAGTGTGTGTTAATACAGTACGTCTTGCAGTTTGCCTTCCTCCACAGATATTTCCAACTGTCTTTAAAACAATAAATGAAAGGCAGGTAAATTGTGACCTCCAGCTACTGATTTTAAAGCAAACCACCAAAACCGATGTTTTTGAAACGCGCCGCCCCCCCACACTTCCAGGCCGACACACACACAGACACACATATCCTTAAATAAGGTCCTTGACAGCATGTTCTGAGTGTTGCATGCAGCCACTAATGCTTTACTAATCACCTCAGTCTAGATTTCACAGCATGAGACCTCACTTCTCACACACGTAGACACACACACCATCTCTCTCTCTCACTTTCTCTCTCACACACACATACACACACACACATACTTACCATAAAATGTGTGACTGCATCAAACATGCACTGTGTGTGCGCACAAAGAGCCACACACAGCATGTTCTCTCCCCTTCCCATTGGTCCTAATCAGGGCCCAATCTCCAATTAACATATTGACTCCAGCCATTACTTTGATCTGCCAATAACACAATGTCCTCTCTCTCTCTCTCTTTCTCTCTCTCTCTCTCTTGCCCCAGTGTGTGACTTTAAGAAAGCATGCTGGCATTCCCCAAGTAAAAAAATTGCATAATGTATAACACAACTACGTCAACATTGAGTCACTTATAAAACAATGTGTTGGGCAGCGCGTGGCATGTTCATATCAATCTTTTGTTGTCCTTGTTTATATTTGACGGTTGATCTCGCCCTCTACTCAGAGGGTAAGCATCTCCTGGATGATGTCGCTCTAATTTTAAGACATTTGCTGACCCTCTTCCTTCAGGTGGTTGTTCACTGCTGCTAGTTGCTCTTTAAATCTCCTAGTGATGAGTCAAACACATAAAACGTCATAAAAACGTCACACCCCTGTCGGGACAGAAGAAGTGGAGGAGACACAGCAGCACTTTCTTGACACTTTATTCTGTCGGCTATAATCATTAATCATATGTCTGTGTAATAGCTGTCACTCTAGCTATATACTGAAGTTGCTATTATTTTGTGAGGCGCTAATAAAGGTTGCAAAGAGAGGTTGTTCACAAGCCTCACAGGCTGATCTGTCCATTATACAATTTAGGAGAAATGGCTGCTTCTTGTTGTGTTCACTATCAAGGTATAAATCAACTTTTTGCCTCCCCTACATACACACCACCTTCACACTTCCTTTTACTAACCGTGCCCATTCTCTCCTTCGTTCTCCCCCATCCCCACCTGCCTATTGGATGGCCTGTAGAAGAGCCCACCTGTCGGCAAGGTTTGTCCCCTTTCTGTCTCCTTAGCTCGCACTATGAGCAAGGCAGCATTGTGCTGTCTCACTGCCTGCCCATCAGCATTTCATCCCCTTGCTTTTTGATATATATAGATTAGTGTTCAGTATGTTTTAGCTTGAACACAAGCTCTCAAATCACATATTGTTAGAAACCATGCGTAAAAGCCACATTGCATGATGTGGAGGAACTAGGAAGCAGACATTGAGCTTAACTTGGGCTAAAAATTGTTTAGTATTTTCTCAGTAGCAGAAATCAATATGCGTAATAAAAATCAGTTTCAGCTGTATTTGAAGGTGTGACACATTAAAGCCAAATCCTTGCACAATTAACCCTCACCTCAGCTCCTCATTCACCCCAATCCCTGCTGCTAGTTGCATGCTTCATTGTCCTTCCCACCTCATACACCACACATTCACACACAAACACGCACGCACGCGTGCACACACAGATGCCTTGGAGGTATTGAGTGGCCACTCACCTGGATCTAAGTGCTCCCTGTGGAGTGTGGTGGCTAATGATGTGTCCTCAGCATGAGCTTTACTTACTTATTTACATCAATGCACTCTAATAGTGTTAGGTAGCCATCCCTATCACATTCTTCAAAGGTTTGATGATCAGTTGTTCGGGGACTTACTTTTAAAATGGGCTCTTGTAGACCTGACACATCAACTGGTCAGAGCTCGCATCAGTTCACCCTCTTTCAAAAAGCAGGAGCTGAACTTTTATTTTTGTAACACCCCCTGAATGAGGTTGGGTATCTTTCACTGGAATCACTCCAGTAGCACTTTGACTTTTTAATTTCTATTTCTAAAATCCTCTGTGTGGAGGTAAGTCAATATATAATCTTGGCTCGCTTTTATTTTCTTCCTTGAGGTTGCATTTATATGCCAGTTCAGAACATTCAACCTGCATTAAGCCCGTCTGTTAGCCTGCAGTCAAATCTGTGATGCGCTTGACTGGTAATGTCGGTCTGCTGTCTAAGCAGCCGTCCCGAGGGCTGCGGCTGAGCCACTGTGTCTGTGCACACATCTTTCTGCGCTTCCTAGTGTCCCCCCTCCACCCCCTCTCTTTCTTCCCCCTTATTTCCTTTTACACATGCACGCACACACACCTATCTGTATGTATGTGTGGTAGTAAGCAGGGTCTGGTGTGGTTACTTTGTGTCACTGAAGACTTAATGAGGCGAATAAGAAGCTTTTAGAGTCAATGGAGGTGGATAATGTGGTGTAGGGTTCACTCATGTATGTATGTGTGTGTGTGTGTGTGTGTGTGTGTGTGTGTGTGTGCGTGTCTGGTGTGTGTGTGTGAGTCCTTGCCACCGGCTAGCAGCATTGCTGTTCTCTTCTGCCCTGCTGCATCTGAACTAATAAGCTACGAACTACTCTGCCCTCTGTGTTGTTGGTGTGTGCCTGCTGCAATGATTCTCACTGAAAAAAGGGCTTCACTCACTGCAGGTACTTTTTCTGGGGGTCACTTGTCATACAGGAAACTGATGTCACAGGGCAGTATTTCACAGAGAGTGAGCAGGAGAGTTTGTATGTTCCCCTGAACTGAAAGTATGCTGAAGTAGGTGGACAGCTTGTCTAACAGTCTGGAAAAAACCTTGAAAACTGCTATGAAGTACTGCTAATCCTGTCACAGGCACAAGTGTCCTGTCTGAGAGAGTTTTTAGCGCCACAGGCGATGCCATGTCTTCTCAGAGGAGTGTGCTTAACTCTCAACACATTGATCGGCTGCTGTTCTTACGAAAAATAAGAAACAGAAAAAGTACCAAAAGCTGTTTACACACTCTTCACTCACCTGGCACCTCTCCGAAAATGCTTCAACTCACAGGTAATGTCACTACTAATACTGCATAGGTCCTTATAATATTAATAAAACTGACGCTAATTTCTATGTTGTGCTGCATTTTTAAATTTTAATGTACTATTACTGGTATAATTATCACCTCAACTATTACTGCTGCTAACACTGAAATAGATACAATAAATGAAGAAGAATAAAGAACTACATGTGACCAGTGCATGTATGACAACAAGAAAACACTGGCAAAATAAACTATATACACTACTGCTACAAGAAATAGATGAATTATTACGTTATATCGTTGCCACCACAATTATTTGTATTACGAGTAATATTATTTTTTTAGAATTCATCTTCTAGTTTAATTCAATTTTAATGGCAATGTTGAGGTTTTAGAGATGCGTATACTGCATAGCATATTTGAAACTGAAAACAACTTGAATTGAATATCAAAGTTTGAGCTACAAAATGTCTTAATAGCCAATTGCTTAAAATAAATTATGCCATACCTGACTTAAATAGTGTTACCTTGAAATTTGCATGTTGTCTCCTAATGTAATTTCCAAGGCTACACACTCCCTTGAGTAACTCATTCATTCATGTTAACCCCAGAAACCATCAATTGGTTTAATGTAACGGTTAACCAAAGGGAATGGACAAAAGGGACAGTTTGACTATGTGGAGCACTGAGCAAGATCTTGGTCTGCACTGTGATGGTATGAACATAGGAACAGATGACAGCACACACACACCCCCCTCCTCTCTTCTATCCCTCCCTCCATCCATCCTTCCCTACATCCCTTCCTCCCTCCCTCCCTCGCCACCTGGAGCCAGCGAGCCGTGACACCAGAGGGAGGGAGGGAGCGATGATGAAGGGACAAGGGACTGGAGGAGAAAGAGAGAGAGGGCCACAGAGGGCTAGATGAAGGAGAGGAGAAGGAAGAGGAGGATGGGAGAATGAAGGATGAGATAGAGCAGATGAAGGCATATATGAATTTAAAAAGATGTTAAAATAAAACTAATTTGATCATAGATTTACATTAAAGGTGCACTATGTAGTTTCGGAGAAGAAATATTAATCAGAAGAGAAAAGTCTTAATTGACTGTTTTAAAGAAATAATAAAATATTGCTTTTATGACTGAATAGACAAACTGACCTTGAAGAACCACACAGTTTCATCCATTTTTACTTTAACTTTTACATTGATGGTATAAAATTGATGAAGGGAAATCTTCTCAAGTGTGCAGAGATCAGGCCTTAAATCTACAAATATTAAATTAAAGAAGTGCAGAAAACAGTGCTTTACATTTGTGTCTCTGTGCCTACTTGAATTACAAATTAGTAGTAATACAATATATTGTAACGTATTGTTACCAGCCAATCACAACACAGTCCATAGCCCCATGTGAAATTCTTCAGTCTAGCATTCTTCACTGTTGGTCCTAGTGCATAATAAAAAGAAAAAAAATATTGTGGAGATTATTGTAATTATTTACAAATATTTAACCTTCAAACATCCAGGGAATTTGAACACATTTGCTCTTTTTCACCTTTGCTCTGTTTTACATTTACATACAATCTCAACTGGAGCCTGTCCAGTATAACCTTAGTCCTCTGTGTCTGCCTTCTTCTTGGCCACAAGCCTAAGTGTAAATCAGTGTTGAAAAACAAGTACATACATTTCTGACCCCCAGACCTCCATGTTGCCAGTGATCCAGTGTAACATTCCTACAAAACAATAACATCCATCAGCAGTATATTTACTCTCCCCATATAGTTTGTTCGTTTACATTTTCATTCCCTCTCCATCATCCTGTTTCATATATCTCTCCAACCTCCTCTGACACTGTTAAAAGAAACGGTTTGCAATCTGTTAGTCCTCATAACCTAGCATTGTCTGTTTTATCGACTGTGCGTGAATTTCTCTTTGTGTGTGTGTTTTGAAGGCTAGAAGCATGGGGGTCCCCTGGAGAGCTCATTTTGTCGTCTTCTCGCTTGATTTACCTTCGTCTTCTTCTGCTGTTTATTACTAGTCATTACAAGCTGTTTGGAAACCTAATAGGACACACTGACAAATAGACTGGGAGAGACCCAACAAGGATAGGCATCAGGACACAAAATAACTCTGTGTTTGTGTGTGTGTGGGAGGGAGAGAGGTGGGGATGGAGAGAGAGAGAGAGAGAGAGAGATTATTTGTCATGTTTCATGTTTGCCGGTGAGAATATTCGTACATGCAACATCAGCTGCCTTAACTCATGTATAGAAGTTGTCTGCCTTGTCTGAGTGATGTCTTTGTTAGCTCTCTCAGTGTAGGAAGGTGTGTGTATGTGTGTTTGCGAGTATGGCCAATGATGGAGGGCTATGTACCATACTGTACATGCAACCCCCCTTCCCTTTGCATTCCTCTCTTCTCTCTCTGATTCTCTCTCTCAACCCGTCCAGGTGTGGCTGCAACAGCTGCTAAAGAGAACGGGACAATTACACACACACACACGCGCGCGCACGTACACACACACACGCACACACCTACACACTCACTAACATACACACAGCCTTCCGCTCTATCTCTGCTGGCTAATTGTCACAAGACAAACAAGGCGCTTTGCCTTTATGCGCTTCATAAACAGGGGCCAAGCAACAATTAACTCCCTGCTTAATTCACTAACTATTCTGAATTCATTTTCTCCTGTGACAGGCACATCTGTCACAGCTGGTAGCAAGTGAGTGTGTGTGTTTGTGTGTGGGAGACAGAGTTTGGGCCTGTATAGTAATGCAATTAAGCTGTGGCTTTAAACGGAATACATTGAGTCTGATTAATGCTGTAATGTTTGGATGATAAAGTACCAAAGGTGACACCTTGATGACATGTGTGAGACATTGTTTCAAGTAAGTGAACAAAGAGAATGTGGAACGTATGTTTGTGTGTTTGATTTCTGTGTGTGTCCTTTGTTATGGGAGGATGTGTTTGCTTTTCCATTTATGTGTGGGACAAGGCAGCAGCAGCATAGCTTTTCAAAGCATCACGATGTAACACAGCAGGGTAGGGTTATCTGCATTTTATTTCAAAGAGAGCATCAAATGAAGATAGCGTAAGCAATGTAGGACAACTTCAACACACACAGTTGTTCAGACTATTGAAATACCTCGTACTCATACGTACAAATAAAGAGAAACTACAGATTGTCAGACCGTCTCCTCTTTGTCAGAGATGAGAAGTAGAGGCAGGTCCTGATCCAGCAGAATTTAAAAAAACACACCAAGGATACGAGAATACCTAAAAAGAAGTGTGATTGACTGCAGTAACCCTTGACCTTGTATCTTTTGTGTTGAAACTCATAAAGACTCACTTTTTACACTGGTTGAACTGGTGTTCCTAACTTTTTCATTAAGAAAATCCAAAAGCATAGACAGACACATCATCAATAGCAATAAGAAAAGAGAAACTGTAGCGGGGTAGTTTCAAGTGTATGCATTAAATGCAAACCAACTGGAAAGCACATAAATACAACAGCCCATTGTATCTCTAGATGATGGAGTGTGCTACAAGTGACACGGGAACAGCAAATCATCTGACAGTTATGTAGCTTGGTTGCACCAATGCAATGTGATAAGAACAGAAGAGCGTGTCAGAGGTGTGACTATGGACCAGTTCTCACAAGTTCAGCCCTGCTTTGCCTGTAAAACTGTTAACTCACACGGAAGTAATTACTGCTTTTCCTGCATTCTGATACAATGGCTTAAGAGTTGTAGCCTTGCCGGCGAACATGCCAACCCTGTCAGCCTCTGTCAGCCCTCTGCTTCTCCTCTTGGTGCCTTCGCTGCTGGAGTGTATCTGGGCTCGGAGGGTAGAGCAACAGACCCACTCTACCCTCTGCCACTGCTTGCGAAATTGCATATAAAAAAGATTTGGTCAGTTTGCCTGTAATGCAGCATTTTTATTTATTTATGTGGTTTTATTTGCGTGTTTTTCCTTGTTGTGTTAACAAAATTATAATCTGTGCGCCTTGTTTAGTAGAAAGAAGTAGTAAGAAGTTAAATTCGACCTTTTTTTTGCCTGGTGTTTGAAATGGTAGCCATATGGTATAAAAGTATTATTGGAAACTGAAGAAGAAACTGGTCTCTGAGATTGAGAAATGAAATAGAGAGGAACATAATGGAGTGGAGAAGGGACAGACAGGAGTAAAAAAGCGATATTGTAAATGGCCACAATGACACTAAAGCAAGTGAGGAATTGAGACATCAAGAAAACAAGATGTTGACAGAAAAAGAGGCGATTACAGATCAATTGAGTAAATTCATACTGATGGAAGACAGCAGGAGAGGAAACAGACTGACGCAGAGACAGAATCTGCAGAGGACATGGAGGGAACAGGCGAGGGAGAAGGAGACAACTGAATGCAGATCAATAGGGTGAAATGAAGAGAGAGTGGGTGTGCGGATGGGTGGATCAACATGAATAAAGCGAGAGACGGAAGGAGAGTGTGTCAGAGGAGGGTGAGACAGAGAGGATGAGAGAGATTTCTGGCAGATTTTGGCTCGCGCTCAGTCCTCTTGCCGAGCAGCTGGACTTCATTAGTGGCTGGTGTTAATTACTGGGACTGTACACACACACATGCAGATCAGTGCGTGCACACAGGCACATGAACACACACTCATGGACACACGCACACTCACACAGCCTGTGATTCAGGGTCACCTTGCGAGCCTTGTTTGAACCAGCAGAGAGCGGGGGAGATGGTGCCAGACAGACAGAAAAACAGAAATGTAGAGAGCTCGCACACAAGTGTCAGTCCACTGTGGGAGTTTTCTATGTTATTAATGGTATTGGGAGCAGCTGGTAGAGGGACAAGTGATACTGTTGTTCACTCGGTCAATGGTTGTACTTGTGTATACGGTCTGGAGAGCATAATTGCAGATGAATAAAGAAGATATCGCGACAGAGAGTCACAAATGTTATATTTTGGAGAAGTATATGAAGATAGACGTGGTTGCTTTTGGATTTTGTTGTGCTGACACCATAATAATTCTTAGTTTTTAAAGGTTGTGCTGCAAACAACAAAACCTGACGTAAAGTCTGACGTAATGAGAACCATCACTTTGTGGCAACGAACAGTTAACACCTCAACTGCAACATTCATGAGGCAGCTGTACGGCTCCAGTGAACTCACTACTCATTTATGCTTTGTATTCTAAGCTACAATGCTGTTTCTTTTTTTTTTTGAAACAAGTAAATTCTTCATTTAATGACAGGTGGTGGTCACGGTTGATGCGATGTAGGTAATATGAGTAAATGCATATCTTTCCTGAGATCATTACACCATACAGACAGGAGCTACCTCAGTGTGCTTTTGCAGCTAAGTTGACACATTATCAAGGTGACGTTTTGATAAATGAACTTTTCACATTGTAGAGTAGAGGTATGCCATGAGCAGCATGATGATCTTGGAAAATGTAAAGCCCATATCATCCATAGAAGTTAACATGGTCAGAACAAACTCAAAGGATCCACGTTCTCCTAATCAGAGAGGGAATCTATAAATTCATGTGGGTGTACTGATACAGATTTTAAATAGTCAATGAAATGAGTCACTTCCCTCTTAATAACAGCGTCTTTACACAAAGGCCTGTAATGACTTCATCACAGAGAAGCAGAGTTTGAGCCACAGCAAACATTTAGAACAGACTCTGGATAGAGACTTGTTCGGAGGCTGAGCCACAGATTGACTATTGATTTTGAATACTTCTCATGTCTTCTCACTTGGGATTGGCTGGTAATCTATCATTGATGATTACTGTCTTCTTTAACCAGGTTGGATTCATCAATGGCTTGTTAGGGTTACAGGACAATGTTGAAAGTGCAGACTCAATGTATAGATCAAGCGCTGGCAGGATTCTTAGATTCAAAGAAGAGTTTTAAACCAACAGTTTTATTCCTGAGATGGGACCGCTCGGAAGTACCATATGCGAGTGAGAGTTTCTGCTATTAAAGTCTTACTAGTCTATAAGAGCTGCTTAAAGGTGCAAAGTGTAAGAATTTTTGTTGAAAACATAACTTTAGCAAATTTTGAAGAAATGCAGAAATGTTACGAAATGTTATGACGTCCTTTGTATGGTCTTGTAGAGATATCTACTGAAGTGAGCAGGCAACAAACTAGCCCCATACCCAGTGTCCCAGTCCAAATCAGTCCCTAACAACAATTACCTAATGGCTGCTACACATAACAGCAGTTACTCTGGTGATATGCTGATTATGAATTCGACAGATGGCCAATTCTTACATATTGCACCGTTTAAATGTCGACTTGTAGAGGTACTGGGCAGCCTCCAAATGTGACTGTGTTGTTGCAAAGTTTCAAATATGTAGAAATTCAAAAACCATCATCTAAGTTGCAGCTCTGTATGCTGAAACAAATTTCTTTCGTTGACCAAGAGTTTCTCTAAACAGCATAGTGATGATCATTTTCTGGGTTCTGCTCCACTGTAATCTGGCTTTGAATACACATACCATGTGCTTGGCATACATGCTGTATATTTGGGCCTGCTGCCAGTGGTGGTTCATTACTGATCAAGTGATTTTTGTCAGACAAGGTTTTACAAATGTGAGTTAATTAATAGAGCAGCTGGGGTGAAAGAGGGGGAGAACGCTAGACTTAAAAAATATAAGCAAATTATTATTAGTTTTGGCCAGGAAACAAAAAAAAAGCCCATGTGTGTTTTAGTTTGGCAGCCTTGGTAAGTCCTGAATAACAAATCCTGATTTATCATGTTGAGTAACACCGCCACTAACCACCACTTGATTCAGCAATGGACTCTAAAATCATCTTTCAGTCACTCATGTAAAATACAGTTCCTGGAGAGAAGGGGAAGATGGTTTAAAGACAGGCAACAGCACAGCATGAGGTGGGATGCAAAGCCAAGCTGGGAGAGGTTGAAGGGTTTTCTTTGGCTCTTAATTACACGGCAGAAGACAGGAGAAGGCAGGAGTGAGAGCGAGACAGAGAGAAAGGTTGAAACAACGGTATACACTGTCGCTCTTATCTTTCGTCTCTAAACAGATGTCGACCAGGCTGTTCTCTTTATTGCAGTACAAAGGCCTTCTGACAGAAACACACACACACAGGCATGCACACACATCATCCCGGGCAAATCAATGCATTCTGGTTTCTGTAATTTCCCAAGGTGCTTTGCTGTGGCCCCCTTGGGTGAGCAAGGTGACAAAGCCAGCCACAGAGGAGAGAATCTCTTACTTTCTGCCCTCCTTTTTATGGCACTTGTTTGCTTCCTTTCTTTTCTATCCTTCCTTTATTGCTTTCAGCATATTTGCTTGTCTCTAGACTGTGTGTACCATTACACAATGTGCAATTTTCTTCTGACTTATAGATTTACATACATTGCAGGAGATATTGCTTTCGTCAGGGTAATGCATCAGTTCTACTTTTAATCAACATTGAAAAAATAAAATATAATAAACATAATTAACTAATTGCAGCTGAGATTTTGCAGTTGATCCCGACCGTTCTTTTTTACATTTTTACCCAGACCCACAGCTAGTAATCATTTTGGAGATTGTTCCACTTGTTGGCCATGGATTTTTTATGTTTGAAATGCAGTTCTGGTACAGTTTTATCCCAAGCTTATTCCATGTCAGACTGAATTTATGGCTGATAGACATTCTTTTTGTAGTCGTATTATCTGACTGAATTACACCTTTTTTCTCTTCATTATTTAGTCCAACACTGTGTTCATGTTTGCGAAGCAATGTTATGTTTGTATGGATATATCCATCCCACCGATAAACAGGCACCGGGAAGGTACTTAAAGGAGACATATTGTAATTATTTCTAGGTTCATGATTTTAGTATGGGTTGCTACTAGAATATGTTCACGTTTAATGCTCAAAAACAGTTTTATCATACTGTACATTGTTGCAGCACTTTATTCCCCCCTCTGTCTGAAATGCTCTGTTTTACCTCCTGTCTCTTTGAAGCCTCCCTCCTGAATACCAAGTCTGCTCAGATTGATCAGTTTGCACATGCCTGAGCCAGCACCACTAACAACAGAGCCACTGTGCCTGATCAATTCTACATGCCAAACTAGCCGCTAGACATAAATTCTGCACATGTTTCACATGGTGATGCAGTCTCATGTCAAAAAGTTTGGAGCAGTATGTAGTATTCTGTGGGACAGAGGAGCTTCTGCTGGTGCAAACTTTTTATATTGAAAGGCCTTTTACATTCACAAGAGCCTATTGAAGCCTATACTGAAGGAAAAGAAACAAAAGAGCATGAAATATCTCCTCTAATGTTTAAGAAATGTGCCAAATTAAGAGTAGTTATCTCTGAAAGTCGACTTACAAAAAACCTGCAGAGCTGCAAGGATTGATTTAGTTGTTTCTTCAACCCAGGAAACAGTTGTAAAAGTTGTAAAGTGTCACTGCTATAAGTGTTTTATAAAGCTGAAAAATATTCTCAGTCATAGTACGCAAAAAGATCAGAAACATGGATATTTTTTGAAACACTAAAACTGCCATCCAAGGCATTTTATATGATGCAATAAATAACCTCTGAAAGCACTGTTTTTGTGCATTAGCAGTCTTGGCAATAGGGGCAGTAATCTGGGGCTTCATTCACTGACAGTCTGTGCTTGTTCAGAAGTCCTAATAAACATAAAATGACTCACCTGCAGCACTCCACCATGTGGGGATATGTTCTGTTTAAAGGCTCTGTAATCTGGTGGTACACTGCAGGTTTGTAGAATTAAAAACCGAGTGTGGCCGGAAACACCATGTGAGCCCCCCCCCCACCCAACCACAGCATAATGATAATTACAATCATTATGCTAATTTTGTATTGTCTCGTAATGTGCTGTTTAGTTTAGGATTCGTCATTTTCAGAAGTTTGTCCACCTTTTTCTCTTTGTTGCACTGCTCCTTCCACTTCCTGTGACCCCTCAGTCTCTCCTCCTCTACCTGCTCTCTCCTTCGGAACCAACACACCTCCACATCCTCATCTCATGTTCTCTGTCCCTCTTCATCCTTGAGTCTCTCCTGGATGAGAGACACTCATTTGTAAATGAGCCAACCTGCTAATGGTGGATGGCAAGAAACAAAATTGGCCATGCCAGACACACACACACGCCCGCGCGTGCGCGCACAGACGCGCACACATGCGTACTGACATGGACATCCGTCTGGAAATAGTCATACTGAAACATTCTGTCATGCAGCCATACACACACATACTGCTAACAGTCTCAGGTATAGGCACACACACGGACGCACACCATCGCATAGATACACAACACATTCACACTGATGTATTCACATAACACTCTGTATGCTCCCTGCTGCATTGCTCCTGGTGCTGGGCTCTCTCTCTGCTCTGCGCCGTGCCTCCTCCTCCTCCTCCTCTTCGTCCTCCACCCCCACCACCTCCTTCTCCTTCTCCCAGTACATCTGGCACGCTCAGCTGCCGAGGAGCGCCATAATTATCCCGCCGGAGACGCACACACTTGCGTACGCATACACACACTGTGCGACGAAAAGCTCACACACTCTTGTCTTCGGCGATCCGCGCAGCTCCCTGCTGCTCTTCGTCACTACCGGGGCTTCATTAGAGTGTGTGCGTGTACGTGTGTTGATGCATGGTGCTTTTGGATGCTATCCAGATGTTTTTTCTTTATAGTTGAGGAGTCGGGTGTGTCCTAGATGCAACTGCCCTGCTCCTGTATGCTTAGTGTTTCGAGTTTGGATTGTGGCCGACTCACATATAATCTAGTTTCTTTCTCCCCTTCTCCCATTGTTCACATCAGTGTCCAGTCTAATTTAGCCATCATGTAGAAGACAGCAAGTGGGCAGCAGAGAGAACCACTGCGTGTCAGTCTGGGATGGAACTAGGACCTGGTTGGACAGGATGCTAGCCTTACACCTTATTACTCATTTCTGTAACTAAAGTAACTAAAGTAATCAGTTAAATTTAGTGTAGTGAGAGTAAAAGATAGAAGAAAATGGAAATGCTCAAGTACCTCAAAATTGTACTTTAGTACATACTTTATACAGTACTTTGACACAAAGATTTTTATTTTTTCTGAAAATCATAATAGCAGTTAACCATCTTCTTGATTACAAATAATTGTATTGGTGATGAAAAAACACATTGGTCTGTCCACCTCATGAGAGACTTGATATTCTCTACAATGAAAAGAAAAAAAAAACATGTTTGTATAATGGTATCTCCATCGGCAAGTGGTGGATAGTATCAGCTTATTATATAATGGCAAATATCCAATATAATGTATCCCTACTTTGAATATGAGAATAATTTATTTATTATACTTGTTTACTGGTATGAGTTTCCAGAAATGAAGACACTATAAATAGAGAGGATAAAAGGCTTGCCTCATTATAATATAAATACATCTTAAAATAAGAAATGGACGCATTCCCCACTCACATTTTCTCTCTCTGCAGTAGTAATTGCAGGGGTGTTTTTAGTCTGTCTTGTGTCACATTGTAATTACTGGCTTGTACAGGTGAAGGAGAAGCTGAGGTCGGAGTGCTGCTACCTGGGGTGGGTGGGTTTGTCAGCGTGTGTGTGTGACAGGGAAAAGTAGAATGTGAATGATTGAGTGCAGTGTGATTGGCAGTAATTGTGTGCGCTGTAATTGTGTATGTGTATGTCGTCATGGTATGACTGGCATTCGGTGTAAAAGTGTGCGGGATAGTGCCCGCTGTGGCAGCTCAGGTTTGATTCCCAGCTCCACTTGTGTCAGACTTACCACAGAGCCAAAAGCAATTGAGCTTTGTGAAAAGAGTGTGAAAATGCAGTTCTATTTTAAATCCATCCATAGTGCCGCAGGAAGCATGGAATATAGCACCTGAATCAATCACATGGGTGAGTGCTAAAGAACAATCAGGTGACAAGCTTTGACTGTCTGTATGTCACTGATGCAATAAGCCACTTGAGCCTGTTGTTTTCAGTCTTTCTGGACAAGCTACCTAAGCTACCTATTCTTTTTTACTTGTTCAGAAATGAAACAGCATTTCCTAATATTGTGGTTTTATGTCATTGTATGGAAAACGGCAATAGCTTAAGAATTCTTACAATTGAAATGTACGCAGTAGAGTAGAGTTACAACACTCAGCATACAGTACGTCTGTCTATCGTTACTGAGAATGTTCTCCTTGAATAAAATTGAGTGAATATCCTGGAAAGTCATTAAAAATGTCTAGGTCTCACACAAAATGTATTTGCATTTCTTAATAAAATAGACCTGTGATAGCTGACTGTCCTGCTTTCCACTCTGTTAAAGTATACACTGTAAAGGGTGGCAGCACAAATTCACATCAGAATTTACCAAAAATGTACTCAACACAATCTGCACCGTTTAAATTGTCACTGTGAGTAGATCCACTTATCAATTCAGGTCCATTGGAATCACTTAATTTCATCACCAAAGTTTGTGATTTTTTTGCCTGAGTGACTACGTTTGTACACTTGTTTAAGCAAGAAATGCTAATTATTTTTAGTTAAACTTTCTCTAAGAAATCTGATGTAGTCAGTAGAGAAAGTTCCTCTCCCCTCTATTTGCCTCAGTTCTCCTCTGTCTCATTACCATTATATAAAGCAATCCGATTTTATGTTCTCTTATTTGTGAATAAACCTACCATTGCAAAAAACCACACACACATACACACACTCAGATCAACACTCTCAAAGGTGTTCGCATTAATGGATGTTTCTCAAACATTAACACGAGAGGAAATATGGATCCAGTCATGTTACAGCTGCTCAGGGTCCATTTTTGTCCTGCATGTGTGGGTATAAACACATTCTATACTATTGCTATTGATTGTACCGCATGCTAGTTGAATTGGTTATACATCTGAGGAGAGAATATCTTGGACACAGTGATGTGAATTCCCTACTCACATAATGAGAAGCTATGGGACTGGTTGAATGGCCTGGTCTAGTTGGCTTCAGCCACTCTGTCCTCTCCTCCTTTAATCCCTGCTGCTCTCTCCTGCACTCCATCATCCTATCTCTACCACATCCTCACCACCACCAGTTTCTCCTGCTTTTCATTGTCTGTCCACTTCCCCTACGGTAACAGGTTTACCCGTGAGATTCACTGGACTCTCTCACACACACATACGCGCACAGAGACACACAGTGCTAGGGGCCTGGGTAGAAGTGTAATTTCCCCAGTGTTCTCCCTAACCTGGAATATCTGACATGGTGACACCAGAGAAGAAAGGGAGTTTCTCTATATGTGCATGTGTGGATGGGGAGATGTGAAATTTTGCGAGAGGGGGAGTGGGGAAGATGTCTGTTATTTCTTTTCTCTTTGAGCTCTACCAGTACCTGCCCTGTTTCCACAACGGGGTCTGACAGGACCAGCATAGGCTTAGGGGTAAATCACAAATAATAGGGTTCATTACAAGGAACAAGACTAGCTTTAGCCTACTTTCCATTCCAGTGCACATGTAATGTGTGAAAACATGCATGTTTGTGTGTGTTAACTTGGATTCAAGGGCAACTTGATCAATTTTACACATGAAAGGGTTTTTAAAGGTCTTGGGCAGTCGGTGTCAACTGTTATAGTTTTTTCATGGCTGATACCAATTATTAGTTAAATACATTTATTTTATAAGTAATTGCACAATAAACTGATAATTGGAAAAATGCTGAATATCCATGTGCAATTTCCACTTGTATAAAGCACTACAACTAAATAAGGGAAAAAAGTCAAATAAAGCCTTATGTGGTTTCCGATAAAATACAAGTCATTTGGTAAATTGCGCTCATTTGCCTTAATGACTCAGTTGCATTATGGGTAATGTAGGCGCTAGGTTTTGAAAACAAAGACAAACATGTGGAATAAAAACGTATTATATACAGTTTATGTTGGTTATACCATGTATATTATATTTGGGGTTTACTGTATTGATTTTTTATCTTTTTTTTTTAAACTGTCAATAATAAGTCCAACAATGTTTTAAAAGTGATTATAATACTTGACTACTTTTCACAGCCTGATGCCTACATTACCCACAATGGAACTTAGTCACTGAGTGACATCAGTGAGGATTATTTATCAGATCATATGCAGCTTTATCTGGAGCCACAAAATACTTTATATAATACTTTATATTCCTCTTTTTTTCCTCTTCCTCACATTTGCAGTAGTATAGACCTGTAAACACACTTTAATGCCTAAAATTGTTGGAGTTATCCTTTAAATTATTGTGATGATAACTGAAGCAGTGAAGGTTAAGAGAAAAAAAACTGAGGCATTGGTATGGTGATGTGTTGCTTTTTTGAGGGTTTCTGTTGTCTTTGGACCAGAGGGTTTGATTTTAAACTGGCCTAAAAGAGTTTCATTTTCAGTCATGTAGAGAAGACTGGGACTGTCAGTAAAGTAAGTAAAAGTCAGTGGACTTTTAAATCTTTTAGTACTTATTGAAGAAAGTTCTCCATGAGGGAAATTGAATCCCAAGCAAGAGCCGCGTTTGAACGTCAGAATTAGAATTATTCTGACATCATATAGAAAAAGACAGACACTATATGAACTTAACTATGTGTGCTTAACTTCAGCTAATCAGCTTGAGCACTGTTGCATCTGTCTGTCTGTCTGTCTGTCTGTCTGTCTGTCTGTCTGTCTGTCTGTCTGTCTATTAGTCACTGTAAAGACTGCAGACAGCGCTTGCTTCCTGACTAAAGTTTGGACAAATGGCTGACGGATCGATAGCTTCCCACCAGCAATATTTGCTATCAATGCATGTCCTCCTCATTACCGCAGCAGGCTGCCCTCTCCATGGACCTGAATTATTCATACACACAAACAGGCACAAATATTCAGCTGCACACACACATATACACACAGAATACTGCATCAGAGGAGAAGCTGGCCTTTTGCTTTCTCTCTCCGCCTCCAACCCTTCCTTCCTTCCTCCCTCTCTCTGTTTCATTTCTTCTCCTCTGTCTTTCTTTGGTTCACTTCAGCTCAGGGCAGAATAGGAGTAGACCAGCCCCGCCTCCCTCTCTCTCCCTCCCTGTGTGTGTGTCTCTCTCTCTATCTCATTTTTTAACCTCTCGTTCACCCAGATGCTTACTCATGGATACTTGCCTCGCTCAGCAAATCCTCCTGCCTGGGTGCTGTCTTTTTCTTTTTAATCACAGTTTCTAATAATAACACTTAGGCCACAGCATTATTTTTTAAAAGTGATGTATTAAAATGCTTCTTTATATAACTTTCTTGTCCCCAACAGAAAAAAGGGGGTAGCAGTTTTGTTTCACTAGACTTTTCAATGGGTTGTTTGGGCATCACACCATTGTACACTGGGATAATGAATGAAAAATTACATTTATGATTTATTACGAGCTAAATTGCATGTTTTACAGTCTGATGGTCTCTAGCCATTCTGGTGCGCGAGGTGAGATTAAGATTTGGATCAGCTATCAACTACAAAAATGTTTTGAGTGCATCTGCAAAGTTATAGAGTAGATGAGCCTGATTATTACCGTACAAGCAAAAAAATACAGCTGCAGCAGTTGTTTGTACTTTTGTCCAACACAGTTGGTAGGAGGAGAACCACTGAACATCAGCAACAGTGAGGCAAATAAGCTAACAGGCTTGACATTCAGATGTTTCATCCTTAGTAGCTAACATAGCTACATTAGCTAGCATTATTGGCTAGTTTTGCTCTATTTTAAGTTAAACTAGCTAGTACAAATGAAACATCTTTATACAACACAGTATTGTTCATTATGATATAAAAGTCGACATACATCTTTTTGGGGATTTTTCTTCCTCCTCATTCATTTTCACAATTGTGCACCTGAAGGCTCAGACCTTGAAATGTAAACGTAGAATATCCTATAACTTGCCTCATGACGTCTGCCAGTAAGGTCTGCTGCACTCTCTCCCTCTACAGTCAGTACTGCACCCCAAATATAGGCCAGGGTCATGGCCAGGTCAAATGAAGAGGAGCAACAGGGATGCAAAGTGTGTTCTTTCTTTCTTTCTTTCTTTCTTTCTTTCTTTCTTTCTTTCTTTCTTTCTTTCGTGATTCATTTGTTATTTTCAAGGAAGGACGCCTGCACCTATTTGGCCTATGCCAATAACTGGCCCTGTGTATGGTGTACAGTCAGAGTCTGATATACATTCTTGGTAATTCTGGGTACTCTGAGTAGTCAGGAGGAGTGTTCATGACAGATCAATATTTACTTCTCCGTCCGTCTCTCCTCCCTTCCTGTCCGTCATTTATCCTTCCTTTGCTGTAATCAAACAGAAATGACCTGTTCTCCACCTTGTCTGTGCCTCACAGTGCTATCATAGCAGCAGTAATCATCGTCTCCATAATAATGATCATAAAGTTTAACAGCCTGGTGTTGTTGTAGCTGTTAGCCCCTTAATGTTGTCTGCTAATGGTTTCTAATGACGCCACTTCTGTGTGTGTGTATGTGTGTGTATATATGTGTGTATATGCGGTCCCTGTAGTCCAATCACGTCTGCTGTGCAACAATAAATAAATGTGGGATCAGTTTTAATTACAGAATACATAAAAACTGGTGTAACTGAGACTCGGCCCAGACCTTTCGCTGTGCCTGTTAACACACACACTCGCACGCAGAGGAGAACAGAAGGATAGGTTGCCATGATAGAGGTAGCATTTCAATTATTTTCTAGTTGAAATTAATTAATATCCTGAACACACAACATTTCTGAACATATGTACTTTGATTTTAGTTTATTGGCAATGTAGTTGTGGGGTTGTCTACACAGGGTTGATTTCCGAACCAGATGTTAAGAATGTTCCTGCTGTAATAAATCGTATCACTATCCCACACCTTTATGTGTGTTTTTTGTGTCTGAATTCTTTGTCCCAGAATTCAGCTGAATATTCAGTGTGCCACCATAACAAAGGATATACTGGAGGTAATTGAAAATGATATATTTCTTTTTCATATCCAATTTGTTTGTTTCCAATAACTTCCAGTTTCGAAAATCACTGCAAGTGTGGACATTCAAAATGTAAAATGCATGTTTGATTCTTTCACACCACAAACCCTAAACTAGCACTAAGTGTGAAATGTCATGAGAAAAGACTCTAGAAAAGAGCACAAATGAAATGAGCACAATCAAGTCAGACAGGTTGGACCATTTTGTTTAACCATATATCTTTAACGTCACTCAGTGCGTTTACATGACACTCAAGAAAACCGAATCACTGGGTTAGTCCGACTATGATCAGATTTTTAAAATGCATGTATACACCTTAGTCTGACTAAAATCAGACCGGATCGGATTTCTCATCGTCTCCTCACTATTCGTACGGCATCTTTCTCGAATGCCGAGGCAGCTGGTGACATAAAGAGGTCAGCCGGAGGTGGCTCTGTTATTACTGGTTAGAATGGGTACAGCGCCACTTATCGCACTGGGGTATGACATGCTTCTGCCAGTAATTCTATTTTCTCACCGGCATGTATACTCGGACAATTGCAGTTGTTTGATTGAGCAGCATAGTCGAACTATGGCTGTAATCCGACTAAGCTGTGCATGTAAACACACTGACTGTTGCAGCTCAGAAAAAAAAAAAAAAAAAAGGGGATTTCCAATATCTCGACAATGCAAATCAACTGCCAGTCTGCGACTTAGAAGTGACTGTTGTCAGTGCGCAGTGATTCGGTCTATTAACCAACAGCTTTTGATATGGTAAACTGTTCATTATCAGCTGCTACTAAGGTAAACTGTTCATCATCTGTTGTTGCTATGGTAAACTGTTCATCATCTGTTGTTGCTATGGTCAACTGTTCATCATCTGTTGTTGCTATGGTAAACTGTTCATCATCTGTTGTTGCTATGGTCAACAGTTCATCGTTCAGCTTTGCAAGTTTTGGCATTTTAGTATGTGTGGCAGTGTCGCAGTCCTACTCTGGGGCTGAATTTAAATTAAATAGCTGTGTGTTTGCATGTATGTATTTGTGTGTGTGTGTGTGTGTGTGTGTGTGTGTGTGTGTGTGTGTGTGTGTGTGTGTGTGTGTGTGTGTGTGTGTGTGTGTGTGTGTGTGTGTGTGTGTGTGTGTGCATAAGCAGGGGGCAACGTGCCCTTAGGCGCTTAGTCCTTAGCGGTTGGCTAGCTTGGCGCAAAGCGACCCTCATCCTTACCCTGATCGATTTGGTATGTATGTGAGTGTGCGTGTGTGTGTGTTGAGGTGTGTGCTTGCCTCGTTAGCAGGAAGCAGAGGAGAGTCCAGGGATCCCTGCATTCCCTGCCCAGGGACACATACAGGTCCCAGCACCTGGACCAAACATACACATGTACACATGCACACACACACACACACACACACACACACACAAAGATGCAGATGGACACTCCAGACGCAAACACACAGCTCACCACATCTCTCTCTCTCTCTCTCTCATTTTCTCCGTCTGTCGCTCTCACACACTTTCTGCCTGACACACACACACACACTATGCATACAGATTGAGCACACACAGCAGTCCCAGTTCGCTGCAGTAGCGCTAAGCTCAATGTACAGACATGGCCTATAACACAAACACTCTCACTGCAGAAGACAATGCTTCCAGGCGTTTTCACTGTTGGAAATATGAAAAAGAGATCCATCCCAAATCGTGGAGAAACAGTTGGAGAGAGACAGTAAGAAAGTTTAAAACTGAGATGTTTTAGTGTAGAGTTCTGTGTGTGTGTGTGTGTGTGTGTGTGTGTGTGGGTGTGTGTGTGTGTGTGTGGACCTACCAGATGGACCATGAAACTGTT
>CAEMYA010000008.1:618934-631252 GCA_903131615.1 Diplodus sargus
GGGGGGGGGGGGTAGAGAGAGGACAGAGGTAAAGTGGTGTGATGATGGGGGTAATGATGGAGAAAACTGAGGGAAAATGTACGAGTACATGTCATAGTTGTTACAGCAGATACTATAAAAATATAACTGCAGAAATACTACAGGAAATAAAGTAGGTGCATTTTTACCAATCATAGCAGCACTAAAAATATATGGAGAATCGAACTTCTTCACAGTAAAAGACATACACTAAAGACCTTTAGTATTACATTTCTTTTTTTTAGAAGTGTTAGATAGCTTTTTTTGATCATGTTACCTGTTGTACATCATTGTACCGTGTAAGTGCTTGTGTCCCTGCAAAAATGCCTTTTGATCCAAGCTTCAATGGAGGTGTCGCAGAGAACTATCGCATTGTGTTTAATCCTTTGCCCTGTGACTGTGACGCAGTGCCATCACCGCTCCTGCTGTGATTGGTTCCTTAATTAGCACCTAACAAGAGCCTTCAGGAAGCCAGCACGCTGATTGGATGTCTTATCATTGTTAATTAGCTCAATTAAGTCATTAGGAGGGTCCTCAGCCCCGTTTCCTGGAGCCACACAGGTAGTGCACCCTCCCCTTGTGCACTCGAATGTGAGTACAGAAAGAAAAGGAAAGGGTGAGAGCGAAAGGGAGGCTATTTAGATTTAGATATCAAGTCATTTCCTCAGCGGTGTATATGTTTGACATTAAAATTGTATCTTTCTATCTAATATCCGGGCATCCGAACACCCCCTACACACACACACACACACACACACACACACACAAACACCCAACATATGCTTGTATCAAAAAAACGTCTATTGCCTGAATTCTGTGAAATAGTCTGATTTTGGTTGTTTATTGGTGACATAGATCATTTGTTTTTGTTTTTCTGCGTGTGTGTATGTCCCTGCGGTGTCCAGGTGTGATATGGCCTGCGGTAGTTAAAAACACACATCTGGAACAGAGAGCGCATTCTGTACCCAGATGTGCTCAAGTGAGAGACACACAACACACACACACACACACCATTCGGTGAAATCATGGGCTTTTCCTCTGTTTTTGGTAAGAGGGGCAGAGTGTTTTTTTTGTGTGTGTCTGTGTGTCCAGACATCAGCTGTGTCTGTCAGGTGTATTTGTACAGAAGTTGACAGATGTTATTTTGATGTTAATGAATGTTGAGAGTGACAGAGGACAAAGAGAATAGACAACAATGAAATGACAATACAGTGCACACAGACGCACACACACACACACACACACACACACACACACACACACACACACACACACACACACACACACACACACACACACACACACACACTGCTATGAAGTCAGCCATGAGACAATGTTTGGTCAAGCATGGTTGGGTGGAGAGGCAATTAGTAAAAGCTCTGTACGTGAACACGGCTGGGATAGACGGTGTGCCTCCAACTCCAGCTGTTGTGTACCTACAAATTAGTCAATTATTTTCACTTGCGTATGTGGGTCTGTCTGCATGCACTCCAGCTAATGCAAACAAGTGTTACTATATGGTTCACGTCAACCCATGATTGTTAACACCAAGTCATTAAACAAAGGACCTGAGTGTCAACCCCCCGAGTAGTATCTACACAGATGTTGTGCACTCAACAATAGTGTTTTAATAATAACAGCTTGACAAAGTGACCTGATTGTGGACTGCATCTGAAACTGTTGGAATATTATGTGATACAGATGGCAGGTCTAACCAGTAATTGATGACTTAAACCACAAAGCTGGGGTGTATTATCTAAAGAAAAAAATATAATTAGCTTGAAACTCATATCTCATATATAAATACCCAATCTAGGAGTTTCCCTAAATACTCATCCCTGGCCGACTACATTTATATAAGTCAGTAAAATCACATTTGTAGCTGTTGACTCAACAATGTAATGAATATGAATGATATGAATCGGCACAATCCATTCTGTTCCCAAATAAAGTGAGTCTATAAAAGTATTGCTGAATAGTGGGCAGGAGTGTGACAGGAGAACATGTTGAATGGTGAAACATAAAAAGAAAATGGACATGGGCTGTAAAGTCAGTGAACTATCTTAAGTATGCTATCACTGGCTTCCATAAAGTACTGGTTATTTAAGGCCAAGTAGGTATGAAGAGACAAAACCCCTCAGTCTAATGAGTTCAGCAACGGTACATTTATCACTTCAGAATGTTTAGGTTCTTCCTTTAAATGTTAAATAGTTGCAATTTAAAAAAGTTTCATTGACATAATTTAATTAACATTTAATTTAATTACAAACCTACTCAAAGCTAGTGTACAGATTTGAGACTGTCAAACGAACAACAGACAGACAATTACGTGGCCCTTAAGGTAGACATGTAACAGTGACTATAGAGAAGCAGGCAACAGGTGATGATAAAGATCTTGTTGAAAACAGTTAAAGCATCTTTGACCCACCCCAATGATAAGATGTAGTCCTCATTAATAAGAATGTCAGAGACGTCTAGATTGTAACTATAAAACAAAATAAGAAATCATGGCCAATATCAGGGAACAAACAGGCAGAGAATCACAGAACAAACTCTATCCATTACATCCACACATCCACAATTTCCAATAGATTCTGTAAAATCATCCTAGGCAACAAGTTCCTGCCAAGGATTTCACGCCTGAAACAAAAGTCACAATGGATTTCTTATTCAAACATAAAATTACTGTGTCTAAATGTCTTATTTTTTATACTTGTGTTGTCAACAAGAGAGATGACAACCGCACACAGCTGATGTGACTGCCTGAGCGAGCTTTAAGCAGTGTCTATTGTGTGACTCCGGTGTATCTGTAACCGAAAAGCGGAAAGAGAGAGAGACGGGCAGAGTATCTGTGGAGAAAGAAGAGAGACGGTGATGGAGAGGAAGGAGAGGACCACAGAGACAATGAAAGAATGCCCTCTAACCACTGCACTGACATCTCTTTGTTGGAAGTGTGTGTGTCTGTGTAAGCGCGCGTGTGTTTGAGCATGTATTAATATTGATTTAGCATTCTGGCGGGGGGTCTTTGAACCTCACTTTCCCTACTCAAGCCCCTCGGGACATATCGTAGATACACACACATAAACTCACAAGAAGTGGTGTCAGATGTAATTAATGATACAACCTGAAGCCTTGACAGGGAGACAGAATGGCCACGTATGAAATATGTGTGACTGTCGGAGGGTTCTGTGAATATAAACACATATTCGTGCACGTCTGTCTGTTTGTGAGACTGAGCCGGTGAGTGAAAGAAGAGGGCTAAACTGTGATTCCCAGTAGTGGCTCTGCTCTGCATGTGAACTCTCTTAAGTAGAGTGGAGGACTGTTTAACTGAACACTTGTCTATGCATGTGCGTGGATGTGCATTTTAGTGTGCATGTCAAGCTGAATATTTAATCCATACACTGCTGTCATGTGGCCTTTATCTGCTTTTTCATGCTTATTAGCAGCAGGAAAGGTTTGAGCTTCCAGTTAACAGGAGGTCTGCCATTGATGTTGTGATTCACTGGTTTTATGGCAAATATATCGTTTTTTTGTTACAATTTCCTTCAGCCAGAACAGCGATCGTATAAACATTTACAACAACACAGGTTAACTTCCAACAGGTGCTCATGCTGACACAAATTCTTAAATGAGATGGATTTTATGTAGCAGTTGTGGTTATAATGCAAGGTTATGAATTCCTTTGTTAGCCAGTTGTGCAGTTTCCGTTGTTGTAGCATGTGAGAACAGGTAGTGGTGAACAAATTCTTCAACAATTCTCTCGGGGAATTTCTAAAAATTTGCCTTTTCTTTTTACAGCAACGTTGACATATTATCACTGTATATGGTGAGCGGTTTTGCAACAACATTGCCTTTTGCTCTCTTTTCAGCTCCATTTTAGGAGCCCTCTAAGGTGCTTAGTGTTTCACTTTATTTACTTGCTACTTCACAGTTACTGAACATTGAATTTATTATAGCTTTTTCCAATGACACACGGGTGTCAATGCGAGCGGTGACAGAGAATCAAACCAGTAACTTCTTTGGCTATAAGCCCAAAACGGTGAGCTGAAAGACTATAAAATGCGCCACGGAGCTCAGGGGAACTCTAGAGGTGGGTAATATTTCTCTGTTGCTTTCAAATTACACTTTTTGATCTAAAAATATTGATCATAGTAACTTTTATGTTGAATTCCCTTATTCATTCATGAACATGGATGTCAAACATGTAATCAACATCAACAAGTGATTATATGTACCTGAATGTGATGGTTGGTCCGCCTTGAGATCTTTTTTCTGCATTGTTTTTGTCCGTCTGTCTTATCCGTCAGTTGCTGTGTTGGTCTGCCTCTCCATCTATCTTTGGGGATTCTCTTTATAAGTCTACACACACACACACACACACACACACACACACACACACACACACACACACACACACACACACACACACACACACACACACACACACACAAACAAATCTCTAGACACATGTATATTTGATTCCTGCCTCAGAATAATTAATAACTTTGTGTTCATTTATTTATTTGTTTGTATTTGAGGCTGACAGAAGTGAGAAGTGTGTGTACTTGTGTTTTTGTGTGAGACTGGTGTGCGTGAGAGCATGAAGGTGCTATTATATTATTACTCAAATGCAGTACGTTGAAAATTGTTATTTTTTTCAGCATATCCTTTAAGAGAAAATTAAACTTGTCATTTGATGATGTTCATGCATCCTCAGCCATGTTTGAAAGCTAAAAGTCAATTGTAGATTATACGCACGTCATATGCATTGTAATACATGTCTCAAAAAAGATGAGTTTATTCCATTATATGTTAAAGCTGAATAAAGACATTCCTTACAGATCAAGAGTCACTGATGGCAGCAGTAGGAACAGAAAGCAAGAGCAGTTTTAGTGTGACTATGGCGTCTCTTTCCTCTGTCTCATGTCTCACTGTGACTGTTGAAGGTGCAAAATGGTGAGTGTTGAAAGAAACCAATGCTCTTAGATTTTTAGGGGTTGCCATTAAATGTTGACATTTACAGTTAGTGTTGTTGACAGGTGTAATTTTTCTCCAGGTAAACTCAATTGTAGCTGTGCTGGAAATATCTCAACGCCATATCTTATTTTCTCTGTTTCATCCAGTTTGAATAAGATGAAACACACCAACATTTTTTCTGTAGGTAATCCATCTCTGTAAATATGAAGCTTATGTTACAGTTGGTCAAGTTTACTGTGCTCTCTGCCATTCGCCTGTAGTGAAGTCTGTGACAGGAAAGAAGCCTTTAATACACACCACTTTACACACTTAATTATCCATGTTGTGCATTTAATAATTCATGGGTAATACAACCAGTTTATAGGATGGTTAACCTATGAAATTGTGCCACTGATCTCTATTCAGACCAGGCCATCTTAGCGGTGTGGTTCTTTAAGAGTCACCATGTCGGCCTGGGTGATTGTGCTCCTTTTGAGCTTGATCGTTACCTGGTCCACGCAGCTGGAGATGTCTTTTCACTATAAGCTTGATTAGCTGTTCTTAGGACAGATTGGATGCACACACACATACACACAGATACCTACATTGGAAGTAATAAAGAGCCCTGGTGTAATTCTTGCAGGATAAGGGCTTTGACTCAGAGTTTGAGGTGTGTCTGCCCCCTGTTTTGGAATGAATTGCCTTCAGTTTTGTGAATCAGCGATGTAAAAATAACTAACCTGCTGAGATCAGTTACTGGGGTTTGTTCATTTTGCCACAAAGTAAGAAAGACAAATGCTGAGAGGAAAAGAGGAACACATGTGGCGTATTAAGCATCTTTTCCCGTCTTCAAACTGTTTAAAAAGAGCCGTTTCTTACTACGTCCTGCTGACTTTGTTGACTTCCTCTACATTTGTTCTTCCTGGTGTTTTTGCAGCTCGTCTTTGGCACCACGAAGACAGAATTTTCACAGTGAACTATGTACAATCGTTCACTGCTGATAGATACTGTGTGTTTTACCGTTTTGTGCCTCTTCGGTGCTTGCTCTGTTTTCTCGTAGTAGTCATGTTTACAGCCAACAGGCATCCTCCATCTCTCTTGCTCACCCACCCACACACCCACACACACACACTCACACATACACAGTGTGTGGCTGAGGGAGGTCTCTAGCCATGGTTGCAGGTATCTGGCAGGCTTTTCCACACATGACCTAGTAGTGATTTACTGTCTTCATTAGCATGCTACTGCTTTGTGCGTGTGTGTAGGCGATGCATTTGTGCTTTAGGGAGGGTTAGAGTTGGCTAGCTGTGTGTCTTTTGTGTTGAAGTTGAGTGTGTTTTGGAAGTGTGTGTTTTTTGGAATGAAAAAAAAAAAGCCTCTAGTTTTACCCTCCCCTTACTTTTCTATTCTTTTCTACGCTGTACCCTGCTATTCTGGTCTCTCCTAGTCTGTTTGTTGTATTGTTTCTATGACCACAGCGTGGTTCGGTTTGGCACGGCCTGGTATGGCACTGTGGTGTGTGTTTGTGTGCGCATGTGAGAGAGAGAGAGACAGGCAGGGTGGCTCGGTGGGGGATGTAGCTGGCCAGGGCAGGGGGCGAGGACAGACAGGCTGGACCAAGGTCACTCCTACTGTGTGTGTGTATGTGAGTGTGTACAGGTCCACTTGTCCACCCCAGTACAGCTGAGGATGTGGTCAGCTTCCTCTCACTCTATCTTTCTCTTTCTGTTTAGCTCTTTTTTTGTTCCTTTACTTGAATATCTGTTTTAATTTAACAAGATAACGAATGAATGCACTGTAATTCATCACATTCAACTAGAGACAAACAAGAGGAAGATTAAATAAAGACAGGCATTCAGTGTAATTTCTGTATTTGCACTGAAACAATTAATCGATCAATACAATTTTGTTTATTTCATCAATCTCTTGTGAAATGTACAAGTTGTCAACCAACCAAAAAGCCAAACAACTACAGTATTCAGCTTTTTACATTTGCAGATTTGCTGCTTTTCTGAGTTTTTTTTATATCATCATAAATGTATAGAACATTTTGGGGTATTGGACTGTTCAACAACCTATTAGTATTTTAAAATACTTAATAAACGGAATGTTGAGACCTATCTCTACTCTCTCTCTTTTCTGTATCACTCTCTCCTCCCCTCTATCTCTGTCTGTCTCTCCATATATATCTCCCTGTCTGTCTCTCTCTCTGGGTCCAGATGGGCAGTTTGCAGGTTAACTGGTACAGCTGGAGCTGCATTATTAGCATCCTGCTGTGAGCTCTTATTGGCTCTGCTCTTCTCCTCTTTCTTGCTCCCTTCTTCCCTCTTCTTCCTCTGTCAGGTTTACAAGTTGTGTTTTATCGTCTCGCAGAATGAGATGTGGACGAGCATGAAAGCCCCAATATATTGCAAAGTGCGGCTTTTATGTACATGTAAAGTAATCCTTCGCTATTCCAGTATTCCAATATTGAAGTTTGAATATTTTTAGTGCAGCTTCTAATCCAGTGTTGCAGTGTAAAACAGCACTGTCTAGAATTTTATATGTAATTAACTAATTAATTTTACTTAGATTTAAATTTGGGGCAAATTGTCATCAGTTAATTACTTTAAATCGTGTTGCTGCACACTGTGTTTGGTTTTATTTATATTTTTATTGGTAAGCATGAACTGCAAAGTGAATAACAAAATGGTTGGTATTTTGCAACATGCCTAAATATCACTCAGAAAGCATTGAAACCTAGCTGCTTTATTACATGTCATTGCAATATGACACGTTTGTGCATGAGTTTTAGAGTAAAATTAATCATGTCTCTCCGGCCTTTCTCTCGTGTTTTTATGTGCTTTTGTGTGTGTGTGTGTGTGTGTGTGTGTGTGTGTGTGTGTGTGTGTGTGTGTGTGTGTGTGTGTGTGTGTGTGTGTGTGTGTGTGTGTGTGTGTGTGTGTGTGTGTGTGTTGATGTTGTTGTTGTGGAATGGAGATTGGCTTTTTAGTGGTATTTGGGAGATGCAGCGGGGATAAGCCTGCTAGCTCCCTCTGAGTCCCCCTGGGAGAGCAGATTAAAGAAACACACACACACACACACACACACACACACACACACACACACACACACACACACACACACACACACCAGTAGTAAACAGCAGGATAGGATTAGATAGAGGTAGGTAAATACACTCGCGAATGAACACAGTGGTTAGATTTAGCACCAAAAAGGAACGAGTATTGAATCGTTAATCAACACATCACATCTCTGCTCTCTCTTCCTCCCGACCTTTTTCTTTACTCTCTCTGCACATCGCGCACACACACACACACACACACACACACACACACACACACACACAGTATTACAAACTTTAATGTTTGAAGAAATGGAACAATTGTTTCCAAAACAGAGTGATTTAATCATTCAGAGAAAAGGAAAGAAAGTCAGGGGTGACCCTCTCTGCATCACCTTGACAACTAGATCAGAGCCTTGATTATGGTTGCCGTGGTGATTAGCCCTGGATACAGACATACTTGCTAACCTGGCTGAGCGACTGATTGTGTGCGCGTGTGCGTCTGTGTGTGTGTTCTAATCTATTGCACCACGGTGGGCTGATCCACCTTACACCTAAATCTGGCTTTCAAATCTCCCTCTATCTCCCTCATTCTTCTTCAAGTGTGTGTGTTCTTGTGTGTATGTTTGTGTGTGTATGTGTGTGTGTGTGTCTCTGTCTGTGTCTCTTCAGTATATAGTAACCTTTAAATGCAAGTTGCAACTAGATTATCCAGTCTACTGAAAAAACACAAGTGATTCAAGTGGGGTGTGTGTCTCATTCTTTCCATGTAGATTCTTCTCTACAGGTTGGGTATTGCAGGCTTACAAACAAACCTTTGGTCAAAACTGAAATCTTAAAATTGTTGATATCTGCTATCCTGTGCAATGCACAAGATCATTTCCCAGCAACACCAGTTACTGAATGAAAAACACCTCTAGTAAAAAGAAAAATACCTGCAATTAATTAGGACATACCCTGACCCACCATAAACACCTTTATAACTCCTCATGGATGTCTACTATAGCTTTAACCAGCATGAACACACAAACTGATTTATACGCATACACATACTGCTGATGTGCATCCGGGGGGCTGTAGTTGTGTTTTACATATGTAAACAGATGGGAGGATGGAGTGAGTGTGGAGGAAGAAGGAGGTGAAACAGACAACGGAGAGAGAGAGAAGGATGGAACAGATGAGTAGAGAAAGAGAGGTACTTCAGTTTTAAATGTTATCCCAGGGAGTGGCACGCTTGTGTGTGTGTGAGGCTGTCTGTCTGTCCTCTCACGTGGATGTGTGTGTTGATGGTTTATTCACACACAGTGATTAGGCTTATTCCCTCCTGGCCACTTTCAAGCTTTCAATTAAGATTCTAAACACAAATATACTCTGCATTTATTACTCTCATCCCTGCTAACGAGCTAAAAAGAGGTGTGTGTATGAGTGCGCGCACGCGTGTTAACGGCTTTCCACACACTTATTGGTGGAAACAGTAATTCCCCGTTTTCCTGTGAAAGTCCTGAGCGATGATTCCAAGGCCAGAGCGATGATGTGTGCACCTCTCCTGTTTGAATATTAATTAAAGTCTCATTACGTACGATAATACAAGACGTACATGTCAGCTGCTCATTGTTAGGTTCAAGTGCTCTCCAGGTGAAACTGAAGTTATTGTGCTGGTGTGTTTTTCATTTTTATGAACAAAAGGATGTGTGTGTGTGTGTGTGTGTGTGTGTGTCTCTAAATGCACTTCCATGTGATGTTTCAGCATCTACTTACTCCCTGCAGTTGGAGACCCATTCTTTGTTTTCTTGCAGTCAAGAGCACAACAGTCTTATTGATGGCAAAGATGCAGTGGCTTAATGATCCTGTCGTAAAAACAGCTGAGGCCTGACATTTGTGTTTGAAATGTTTCATATGCTGTAGTTGTTCTAGTAGTATCTTTGCTTTTCTCAGTTACTCTCCCATCAAGGTCTTGTTCTTTGTAGTTTTCAATATCAATCATTTCAGTTGTAATAAAGTTTTATTGGCAAATGTAATTGCTCTGATTTGGGGGCTCAGAGATGTCACCAGGCACAGTTTTACAAGTAGTCGTCCCACACTCGAATCAGACAGCAACACAAGCTCTCAGAAGATGACAGAGGTTTTCAAAAGCCCAAGTTGAACAATGATAATTAGCCATTTATTTGTTAATAGCATATCAAAAGTCAACATAGCTGAAATTGTCCATCCATCCATTAGTACTACTGACCAATGACAGAATGTATGGCAATATTGGTTATAGGTTTCATACACTTTCTTCAATATAACATTTCTTTTGCTAAATTCTTCATAATCAGATTAGAGACCCTGGGCCTTTATTAAATCAGGTTCTGCGGTCTAATTTGTTTTATTTTAAGGGTCCTTGACATGAAAAAGCTTAAGAACTACTATTCCATGTGTATTCTATCTGATCTGCTGCAAAGTTAGATTCAGACTTGTGTCGCAAAATCACAGCTTTGAATTTAAAAAGACCCTGTGTAGTTTTGGAGAAGAAAACTCAGAACTTTAATCTTTACAATATTAATAAATAATACAATCTCAGAAATACAATACAACCTAACCTAATACAATCTCAGAAATATAAATTGTTTCCGTAACTGAATAAATAAGCTGTTCTCAGAGGAAAATATCCCCAGAACACTGTTTAAAGCTAGAAAGGTGGCTGGGTCCGCCACATAACTAAAGAAAGTCAAACAGTATGAAATTGTGTTGTCCTTTAAGGTCAGTTTGTTTATTCAGTTTTTTCAAGTCATTAAATGAAGGGAATTTGTTTATTTAGTTTGTTTAGGTATAAAGAAAAAAAATCAATCAATGACAAACTTTCTCCTGCGGTTCAAATTTCATCCCAAAACTGTATAGTGCACCTTTAAGATACAAAAGATGATTAAAAAAAAAANNNTCCTTTAAATGCAGCTTTCCATCCATGTCTGTTTTTTTTCATTCATTGGCATACAGTTTGTTGTAAACAGGAAGTTAAACCCAAAAATAAATGAGACAGTGTGTGTGTGTGTGTGTTACTCTTAATCTATTATTACAGCTCACCAAAGGCTTGAAAGTTGTGTTTTTGATTTGTGAAAATTTGATTTATAATGTAAAAATATATGCCATGAATAACCAATAACCAGAGACATAGAGACATGATGATAATGTAAGACATGTGTATGTGTGTGTCGTTTTTGTGTGTGCACATGTGCATGTGTGTAAGTGAGAAGGCATTTGGCTACTACAGGACAGAGCGCTCCAGCTTCCTACTGTTATGTAATCTGATAGGGAAAATCCAAGCTGCTACACACACACACACACACACACACACACACACACACACACACACACACACACACACACACACACACACACACACACACACACACGCAGTCTCTTTCCAAGATACACATGCACTTGTGCACCACACAAATATGCTCAATTTGTGCTTCCTTTCATTATACACACAAACACAAACTGGTTATCACCATATGCTGCCCATGTCTGCCAACACTGTAAGTATGTGTGTGTGTGTGTGCGTGTGTGTGCGCACGCGCGTGCATGCTTGCGTGTGTGTGTGTTTCCACCGGAAATATTTATTATATGATAATGTCAGATGTGTTAACGAGGAATGTGGCCAGGGTTGAAGGATCAGATGATAGGAGTGATGTCATCTTGTAGATTAGCTGGATATTTTTATCACTAACCCTCTTGAAGGGTTAAAGGTGCGTAGGTATTCAGTAATATTTTTTGACCAATAGGTGTAAACTTGATTGTTTGTCGTCCATTCTTTCCTTAGCTTTCAGAGCAGTACAATATAGAGTCAATATAAATGGGTTATATGTGTGTTGTCTGACTTGTCACAATCTTGCAATTTGTCATTTGTCTTTTTAATTCTGTCGTAAAGCAAAGATGGCGTTAAAGTTACGGATTGGAATTTACGTCAGTGGTGATGACCACAGACAAACCTCTGACAGTAGACCAAAACGAATGGCTCAAAAGCAGGCTGTTTCAGTAGAGCGCATCATATGAGATTGGTCTGTTTTGAAAGGGGGGTAGCTTTACCTCCCATCTTGATTCAGCTAAATGTAAAAATCCACACAGTAGATAAGGAGTAAACAAATGATGAAAATATTAACAATTACCTCACACAGAGTGTGATGGAAACAGAGAGGGAAAATGGAAGATGAGAGGAGGGAGGGAGAGTGTGTGTGGGTGTTGGGGACTCGCGGGACCTCAGCACTGCAGCATTCTTTCTGTGTGTGTGTGTGTGT
>CAEMYA010000008.1:650790-669953 GCA_903131615.1 Diplodus sargus
AGAGAGAGAGAGAGAGAGAGAGAGAGATTAATCTGAGAAAGCTGCTTTTAGTGAAGGGAAAGGGTTGGGGGGCGTTGATTGGGAAGATCTCACTGGGAATTGTGTGTGTGTTGTGTGTCTATAAGCGTGTGTGTGTGCGAAGAAGAAGCGAGGATGATAGGGAGAGGTTTCAGAGGGAGTGTGTGTGTGTGTGTGTGTGTGTGTGTGTGTGTGTGTGTGTGTGTGTGTGTGTGTGTGTGTGTGTGTGTGAAAGAGAGAGAGAGAAAGAGAAGGGTAGGGAGTGCTTCACAGGGAGAGCACTGTACAGTCTGGGGAAAATGAGGAGAGAGGAGGAGGAAAACATCCGAGTGGAAATTTCTCTCTCACACTCACACACACACACACACACATTCCCAGAGAAATCTTTCCAATCATCTCTCCATCTTCCACGCGCACACACATATGCGCACACATGCACATACATAGATACTGTATCCCCACAGCTTTAGATGTGATGCCTGCTGAGTTCCAAACCAGCAAATCCAGATTATCATGAGTTCAGTTCCCCTTTGCAGCTGATATGGAACAGCCAGCGAGGACTGATTGTACAAGTGTGTGTGCCTGTTTGTTTGTGTGTGTGTGTGTGTGTGTGAGATCATGTGTGCTGAAGAAAACATTTGTTTTGCACATTTTTGTGCACTCCAAAAGAAGAACCCTGCACAAGCCTGCTACCATGTATTTATCTTTCAGTAAGAAACTTCAACATATTACTGATGGTGTGTGTGTGTGTGTGTGTGTGTGTGTGTGCATGCGCAGTGCACTGTATACTTTTCCTGTGTGCCTATCTCCGCCATTTACGCATACAAATCCGTCTCTGGATCTCACTTCCTCCTCTCTAGTTTTTACCTAGAGATCGCTGCATCCGTCTCCCTTTGTGCTCTCACTGCTGCTGTGAATTTTAATTCTGAAAAAAAAGGTGTTTTTTTCTTTATACATTGTGATTATGTATTGATGTGTAGTGCGCTCATGCCTTTGGAGAGATGTGAGTGTAGGCGTCTCCGAGGTATGGAGACGGTCTCTGTAAAATATTAATCACAATATCAAAAGACACAAGGGTTTCATAGATCTGAATAAACAAATCGAGGCTCTGGGTTCCCACAGCTAAGGAATAAAACAATAACAGAACAAATACTTTATGATCTGTCATTATTTGGCTCTGACCAAAAACCTGGTTGTGCTTCTACTGGATGACCAGTGTGTGCCAATATGTGCATGTGTCTCACATGTATAACATAAGCATTTCATCTCCGTGCTAAAATGCATTGTTAGATTTAAAATGTTCAAATTTGCTCCAACATGTGTACATGTATGTATGATTAATGTCATAAATAACAACACACGCAAGGCCAACTATGTTTTCCTGACCCTCAAAGTGTTTAGTGTGTGCAGTACTGCACCTAATAGTTAACGTTGTGGTTGTCTTGTCTGCTCCTCGTGTTTTGTCTTCCATCTTTCTATTCTCTTCTCTTGTTCTTTCTCTCCTTTCATCAGACTATGTATAAAGCGAGGAGGCCTTGCTGTCTGTACTGTGGGAGGCAGTTGTGTTTCTGTTCTCTTCTGTTCTTTTATTGGGTGGGGGTGCAAGTGGAAAGCACTATGCTCACGTAGCCCATTATTTCTCTCATCATGTGTTCTCACTTTTTCTCTCTATCTTTCCCTCTCCCTCTCTCCCTGCAGAACCACACACTGAGTCAGCACGCGCAGTGAGACCGAGGCCCGGCAGGATCTCTCGGCTCAGCCGGGGCCCCCGACCCGGAGCCGGCAGGGGACTCCCATCTCCACATCACAGCCAATCAAAGTGTCATTTGCTACTCACATGTAAAACTCTAACGATCGCGCCACTGGGCGCGGCTATTAGGAGCAGCGGGGGAAAGGAATATTAATGGGATATGCTATTAAATAAAGAAAGGAAAAAGTGGGTGAGAGAAACGGTAAGAGCTAGATGAAGGAAAGAGAGGAGTGAAAAAAGGTATTGTACGTGCAGTATTTTTTATTGTCCCTGCCAACGTCCCCGCCAGCTTCTCCCCCCTTCCCTCCTCCTTTCCTCCCCTCCCACCCATCACTCCCCCAGGTCAGGCATTTTATTTTTTTTAACAAATAGAAAAGAAAAAAAAGCAAGAAAACACCCTTTGTTTTGGGATTTTTTAAATAGATTGTAGTAAAAAGCTTCACTTTCTCGTCCCCTCAGTTGCTTATTGTATTTAACTTCATAGGTGCCAATTTCTTTGATTTTTCTTTTTCTGCCATATGCGCTTATTTTCTTTGTTTTCATTTTTGTACCTTTCATTTCTCGCCGTAAGTAGGTACTTGTGCTGTGTTGTGATTGTTTGTTTGCCAGTCGTAATATTCCTGAGTTTTTTTTCTCCCCCCAACTCTCCTTTTTATGATTATTGTTATATATTTTTTCCTTTTTGTAATTACTATGAAAAAAAGACATCAAACAAAATAAAGCGCAGAAAAACATACAGATGTTTCTTTTTTTGGATTGGGTTTTCCAGTCTCTATGGGGCCTATAATGGTTATTGTAAAAATGAATATCATCGATTTCAGTGCGTCTGGTCAATGACTGCTTTTTAAATGTGAATTAACCAGATTGCAATAATCTAGTACAGACAAAAAAAGATAAAACAAATAAATAAATGACAAATAAAGAATTTCTGTGTGATGTGAATTTGTTCAAAAGACGTGAATCTGTGAGCTTGCATACAATTAAGTGTCATAACATCTGCATTATTACACATCTATCATATTCAACTGCAATAATCCTCAAAATCCCCTTGTGGCTGACTCAGAGCTCCAAGTGATGGTCAAAATCAAGAATGAACGTTCACAAGTTCAGTTCACATTTTAAAGGCAAGAGCACGGTTTTAATACATGGCACACTTCATTTATAAAGTGAGTTCAGAGCGCTTCACACAATGTGTAAAAACATTCAAATATACTCTAGCCATGTGCTCAACTTGGGTGTTATAAGATGACAAATGGGAGAGGAAAAAACACACTTCTACATTTATTTATATATTTGCACTTCTTCAGACTTCTGGAAACATATTCAAATTAAATAATCAGCCAAGAGAAAAAAAAAAGAAACCTCAGTAAATTACCTGAGGCATAAAAACCTCCATGTAATGACACTTACACAGCCAACCTGACAGGAGCATTGTTGAAGATATCATCGCAGGTATGTCATCACACTGGCATTGCCCTTCTCTGAATTTTAGCCTAGCTGACAGAGAGCAGTGGAGGTCCTCTTTCAATCTCTCTCATCAGTGTTGATTTCACTCGAGTGTAAAGCCCTCTGTACATCTACATGATTAAGGACCTGTAATACTACCTCTGCAAGTAAGACTAACACACATACTCCATCCTGTAACATGGGGTCACTCACTCCAAGCTGTGCTGGAGTCAGAAAAACTGGTGCCCAAGAGAAATCATAGACTGTCTGGTAAATTGTAATAACATGCAATGGGTCATTTTCGTGGAAACGATTACTGTTGAGGTGACACTTTAAAACACAGGATTTAGTAACCGGTTCAAGGTTAATGTGAGGAAGGCGGCAATGTTACACAGAAATACTGATTCTAACCAGTGTCTGCAATTCCTCCGTCTGCTCTGCCACAGAACAGAGGACAGACTGTGTCACTGTTCTGTCAGCCCGCAGCCTGTCATTATACCCAGGGACTTATTTCACAAGGTAACTGTGGGGTTGATCACATTTTGCAACAATCATCTCAGAATGCGTCCGCCGGAGAAAAAGACACACGGTGCTTGTTGGAGTCTTTTGTGTACAGTGTGTGTGTGTGTGTGTGTGTGTGTGTCTCCACTTTCACTCCTGATGTCCTAAAAAGTTGACAGCCGATCCTGCAAATAACTATGATTTAAATAATATCTTAATTCTATAATATATATGAATAATTGCATTTAGATACTAAAAAAAAAGATTAAATATGAAGAGAGATTCCCCTAAATAATTATAATTTACAAATAACATCAATGTGCATATAAACATATGGAAACAATTGTATGTAAAATGTAGTAAACCAATAGAATTCTAATGTAGATAAACCCAAATTACAAAATTGGAAAATTCCACTCAAAGCTTGGTAAAATAGTGTGTTTAGATTTGCTCACCTTCAAATAATGAAGAGGCTGTTAAGGTTTTAAAGAAGTAAAATGAGATCGGTCTCTGCCAGTTTCTGTGTGAGTGAAATAAGATGTCCAGAATTCTCTTCAACACGGCCTCGATCTGCCGTCAGTTCTGCAAATTGATGCGCCCCAGCTAACAACTGGCTAATTACACATCAAACAGGCACGCAGAGCATCACAAACATCCCGTCTAAGATGTGCCACTTGATGAATGTAAAGGTTTGGTGGATCAGACAGATGTTCAGAACTGGTGTGACTGAGCAGCGACACACAGTCACAGTGTTGTAGAGGATAACGGCTGCACAGAGCTGCAGTCACCACATAGGAGGAATCCGTAGTGGTTTATTTGTGCCTAACATTGAACAGAGAATGGGGCGCCCATTACTTTAGTTGGTAGAGCGGGTGTCCCATGTACAGATGCTTTGCCCTCGTTTCAGCGGGGATCGATTCCACCCTGGGCCCTTTGCTGCACGTCTCCCCCCTCTCATACTCTGTCTCCTGACATCACTGTCCTACCAATAAAGCCATAAAAAGGCAATAAAAGATATATATTTTAAATAAACAATAAACAGAGAAAATAAGAAAGTAAAATACATACAGAATGAGTCAAGAAACATAAATGCGATAGTATCATGTATGATAAAAATGTTGATAGTCTGAAGTATAAAGAACGTTTACAATGTACTGATGTAACAGTCAAAGGTTGTGTGTTAATATATCACATTGAGTCGGGTGTGAAGACTTCTTGTTCGTGTCCGTTCTTCCTCTGTGAGGTTTCGGTCCATCATTGTATTTGGCTGCCGCAGGAAGCGCATCCTCCGTGGAGCTTTGTTGGTGATTGAGTTGATGTCCAGCTCCCGGTCGTGCTCTTGTGTGATGATGGTGCCCAGGAAGCTGAAGGACTCCACAATGTCAACCATGGAGACACAAAGGGTGAAATCCACTGTCTTTAGAGCTCTGAGAGGTTCTGCCAGCACCAGGTCACCAGATGGTCAGTCCTACTTCTGTATCCCCACCAGGACTGAGCCCAATGAGGGCGGAGTCATCCACAGACATCAGGAGCTTGACCAACTGATGGTGCACAGGGAGGAGAGCAGAGGGGAACCAGTGCTGAAGGTCCAACACCAGTAACCTTTCAGTCATAGTTTCTACAGTCTACAGCCACACTAGCAGCTCGTGTTGATGTTTAAAAGGTGTATGAGATCTTTGTATAGTGTGTCGTCTTGCTAACATTTTCTAATTGGCACAAAACACAATGAGCGTTGGACAAACGGAAAACTTTGACCTGACGTGGTGTTGAATAAGAAGTCAACGAATCAGAATTCATTCTAACAGGAGCGCGTGGACCAGACCTTATGGCAATCAATCAATTACACTGTCATGATATGAGACTCAAAACATAAATATCCTCATGGTTGCTGGTGGAGGAAAAGTCAGAGGATCACTGAAGTCAGTAGGATTCAACCTCTGCGGACCATGAATGCCTGTACAAGCTATTTCTTTTATGCTTTTCAAGAAACCATTGAAATACAGTTAAATACAGCAGAACAAACAGAGCAGCTGTGTGTTCATACTTATACTGATGAATATACAGTCAGTTCATACAATCAAGGGTCAATGGTGATCTAGTAGGAAACACACACAGCTCATTTTCAGCAGTACAGTAGGAATTTGTCAGCCCAGGGCTGGTGGTGTTACCGCTTTCTTGCAGGCAGCTCATGATGTTTTTGAAAGGTATTTGTCCTGCACCAGTAAATAAGCTGCAATTTTTCCAAGATAAATTATAGTAAAAGTGCAGTCGATTCCGTCACCAAAGGCATTCTGTACTGATTGTGTTACTTCCTTCCAATATGACTGAATAGCTGGGCAGCCCCCTGTACAGACTATTCAGTAAATCTAAGATATTTCTCAGCATCATAGGTGTGCTGTGCTGGCGGCACTGCAGCAGTAAAAGCCAGATGATCACCGACACTATTGATGCCAGTACAGCTGGTAGATGGTAGATGGTTCAGATATTTCACTGGATAAGTGAAAACTTTGGGTGTGTTAAAATGAAACTCTTGCCAAAAAGCAACTGACGCTTTATTTGTGCATGTATATGAGTCAAACCTTCGTGTAAAAGCATAATTACGACAAAGAGGCATTTTTAAGATTTACCGAAGTTTCTTTTTCGGGCAAGCTAATTTTCAATAGAGTGCAGGGGAACTCTGATGCTAGCATATTGTTAAAACACAAGAAGGCTCGACACAACATGAAACTTTGCTCATAGTATCACCAGGGTCTCTACACATGAACACGAGCACTGAGAACATTGTGTGTGTACGCAGAGTTTACTAAAAAGAGAGTGTCGATCCCCGAGTGCGACCTAACAGGTAGGAGAGTAATGGTGGACCTCCTGCCTGTTAGGGGATCGACAGTTCGTGTCTGCCATGACGGCGGCACGCCGGAAATGCAGCAGCTAACATGAGTCATCCAAAGACATTCTTTTTAGTAAACTCCTCTTAGTGTTTTAAAAATAGCAATTTTGGTGCTAGCCTAAGAGTGCCCCTGCACTCCATTGAAAACGAAACTACGGTAAATCTTAAAAGTGCCTCTTTCATCGTAATTATGCATTTACACGAAGGTTTGACTCATATACAATCACAAATAAGGCCTCGGTTGCTTTTTGGTGAGAGTTTCACTTTAAAGGAAAAGTCGAAGAAATGACTTAAGTCTTTTGGAAAAATATAACTTAAGATAAAATATATGTGAAGGTGAGTCCTGCGATACCACAAATAGGATTGAGATAGAAGCGTGAACAAAACTTAAAACAAGAACAATTAAAAACTCAAAGTCCTTGCCAGTCACTGATCATTGATTATGCGTTTTGATAGTCGAGGAAAATTTACAACCTCGGGATCTGATTCAGTACTCAGAGCTGCCATTTCACTTCGGACCTGCTTCTAGCTACAGATTATAAAATATAAAACCAACGCAAAAACAAATGATCATCTCCATTCCAGCCACATAGCAAGATAGAAACTTTTGTTGTGTAATGTGCGCTCCACTGGCTGTGCTTTTTACGACTGACCACTACACTGACAGACTTATTTAGATTTTTGTGCGGTGTGCAGCCCTCTCTCTCTCTCTCTCTCTCTCTCTCTGTGCGTGTGTGTGTGTGTGTGTCTGGGGCAGTTTTTGCAGCTGCTGAGAGCCTCCCTGCCAGAAGGTTGCTGCTTGACAGTAAAACCTAAACTCTGTGGGCTCACATATAGTAGGTCTTGTGTATAAATCAACTGGTTTCAAAGCTTTCTGCAGGGGACACTTCTTATGCACAACATTCTGCGTGGCCGACCCCACAGCACGTGTCTAAAGGGTCAAATAATACAATAACATCATCCTGTTTCGTCTTCGTCATTGGGAAGCGATCGACTCAAGTTGTACATTTAATCATCCACAATACAACAGAATTTGACTTTTCAAAGATGGTGTAGGCTGATTTATGTTTTTAACTTCTGCTTCACCTTTTCATTATGTTCCTTTGACCGCATGCACCTGCGCTTAAGTGGGTGCTAACATGAAATAGAAACACCCAAAAGAGCACTTGAAGGCATCAGTAAAGATGATCCCTCTAGCTGTTTTTAGGTGCGTTAAAGTGTTCTGTTATTGGTTAAAGGGCAACTACGTAGTTTTGGAAAAGAAATTCAAACTCAGAATTGTGATATTAACAATATTAATGAGGTCATAATACAAACATAATACAAATACATAGTTTTCTTTACTGTATAAACAAGCTGTGCTCAGAGGAAAACGAGGTCCCACAACTCTGTTCGAAGCTAGAAGGGTGGCAGGGTCCGCCAAACGTAAACAAAATAAAACAGCATGAAACTGTGTTGTCCTTCGAGGTCAGTTTGTTTATTCAGCTTATTCAGACATGAAAACAAAGACAGTTTATTTAGTTTGTTTGAGAATAAAAAAATAAAAAAGTCAGCCAATGAGAATCTTTCTTTTCCCCAAAACTACATAGTGCTCCTTTAAGTTACACGTGTAACTTTCCACTTTATAACAGAAATGTGACTTTTCAAAGACATGTCATGATGTGACTTTGAGCACTGTGTCTCTGTCGTTGAACACATCAGAGGCTGAACTTGAGGTACCACTTCCACTTTAGATCGGAGCGGTAACATGCAGACGCTCCCTGACGCTGACGCCACGGCTGAACTGGATGCAGAACTAAAGTAAGTTTAAGTGAGGCAGTGAGAGATCAGCCGCTCAGAGATCAGCCGCGGCCTGTCAGACGAGACGTCTCGGTGCGCCGTGAACTGACGGCAGCCTCTGGTCACGAGCCGCAGCGGACGGAGCGTGTGAAGTAGGTCTGTGTGTCAGCGCGGCGCCGTGTATTTCCGGGTGGCACGAGTCTCCTCCGGTACACCCAGCTAGCATCAGTCGGCTGAGCCTCCCCTCCTCCGTCCAGCCACGAACCGAACCGGCACGTTACCGACCGAGACACATCCATAATTGATGTCTCAGAGCTGAAAGCCAAAGCGGGGGGCAGCGGGCAGGAGCTATGGCGGCGTCGCTTCTCTCCGAGACCGACATCAGGCACCGGTCCATGGCGGAGGAGGATCCGAACGGGAATGAGCACGGGGCGGCCGCACGCAGCGCGGCGCCTCGCTGGGGACCGCAGCACGCCGGGGCCCGGCAGCTGGCGCGGCTCTACTCTCCCGGTGAGGACGTGTGTGTTGTCGCTGTCTGTGTCGGTGTTGTCACTCGCTGTGTCGCGCACGGAGCGGAGCAGGAGGCTGGATGGTGACAGAGGAGGCCTGCAGCCACAGTGTGACAGCTGTGGTGATGGACGCAGAGAGGATGATCATAGGGAGGATGTTGGTGGTGGTGATGATGATGATGATGATGATGATGGAGACACCCCTGTTTACACTGCTGCTGGCTATAGGCTCACTTAGCTGTGATATGTCATTTATGACGAATCAGTGAAACGCATGTGCAGTCCTTGTTGTGGAGACAGTGTGTGATGTGCTGTGAGTTACTGCTCCTCACAGTGTGGAGGCCTGCTGTCTGCTGCTGGAGGAGCACAGGGCGCTGTCAGTGTAGGTGTCACTTCTAGGTGGGATTAACTTTAAACCAAGTGGGCCTGAACTGTAACCCGGGCCTGTGTTAGGGTTCATCCTGAGGCCTGCACCCGCTGACCTGCCCAGACTGAGGGTTTGTATTGGGCGCAGACCCAAATATGTGATTCTTCTGTGGGATTGCAGATGATATAAACTTATTTTGAAATGCGCTGTTTTGGCTCTGATGCAGCATCCTCTCACACAATGTCCCGCCCACAACACACTCTTTTCAGGAACATGTCGCAATAAACAGTCCACAATACAAAAAAAAAAATCAGATATCAGATAAATGTATTGGAGAGGAAAGTGGAAATACTCAAGTTAAGAACCAGAAAATAGTTTTTATTCAGCCACTGGGTGTTTTAACTTCGGAAACAGAGTGTCATTGTTACTGCAAATGAACATCGATCCCAACCAGTCTCCTTGATTTCCAATAATCGGAATCAGCCCTGAAAAAGCCGTATTGGTTGAAACCTAATTTGTATCCATGTTTATGACTCCTCGTCGTGATGGAGGTATCACGATGCTGACTATCACAAACTTTAGCTGCGTGTCATCTCCATCTTTCTCACCCAGTTTCCTGTCGTCTCTATCTAATTAATGCTCAAAATGGACATTTTAAGGATGCTTTCATCTGTAATCGAGCACTTTAACTTTTCTTTGTGTCTGTGTCGTCCAAATGTGTCTAGATTTAACAGTTCAACATTTGTTGTCATTAAAGGATAAATTCCGTCGGTACCTATTACAGTCCCATGGTGGTGATGCAAAGTCAGGTGAACTTTTGTGGTCCACAAAACATTTCCTGGAGCTTCACAGCGAAACAGTGTCGCAGCGTTCTCCTAAACACCCGAAGCAGATGGAAATATTTAACAGCAGCAGAAAATATTAACCTAAAGGTGCAATAAGTAAAACAAATAGGGGGCTGCCTATCACCAGAGTAACTGTTGCTTACAGTAGCTGCAGCAGCTAGTTTAGCACAGTTAGCAGTGCAGCTAGAGGTTCGGACCTGGAGATCTGGGACGAGCGGAGTGTCCCTGTTTACACTGCTATCACAAGGGCTTTGGACCAGGATAGGCCAGGGCTAGCTAGTTAGCATGCTAACTTCAGAAGATATCTCTGCAACACAATACATAAATATCATAATGACAAAACTGGTATTTATTCACACTCTGTTGGTAATTTGAGTCAATATTTGAAAGTTTTCAATAAAAGTTCTTACATCTTGCCCCTTTGAAAGTAGTTGCTGATCGAGTCCGATCACATGATCGGATCGGGTCATCCCTAGTTTTAAGGGCTTGGAGACAAAATATTTTTTGACAGGAGGCCTGTGTTAAATTTAGGTCTGCAGGGGCTTGTTAAGTGTGAGCAATTTCTAGGCAATGACATTTTGACATATCATGCTATTGAGTTGTATCATGGGAAATGTAGGATTAAGAGTTTTTTGGAACGTGACCCCTGATAGGGACAAAAAGTCAGGATATCTCAGCCTTCGCTGCATCGATTTTGATGAATCTTTTTTGACTATGTTTCTGGCAAGTCTTCTGACCGTACGGGAGTAAGTGCAGAAGTGCTGAAGTGATGTGTGAATTCCTGCAATTTAAAAACAGATTGGGACTTAAAAGTTTAGCACCTGTCATTTGTCCATATGTTTCAAATGTCCCGAGCATTTACAGTCAGATAGCTCCGGTACAGGCCTTCACTCCCGCGGGATTAACGAGAAACTTACTCAGATGCAAGTGAAGTTGTTGCCTTCGGCTCGGACAGATGTTTAGTCCTCGGACAAAATCAATGTCTGTGACACGGTCTACAGCAGTAATGCTCAAATCCGGTCCTCGGGGTCCAGAGTGCTGCTCCTTTTCTTTTTTCCCTGCTCGTTTAAATTCACCTGGCGTCTTCGTCCAAATAAGTCTCTGATTAGGTGTCTAGAATGAAAACTGCCCGGTAGAATAAAAAATAAGCAGCCGTCTGGACCCAGGAGGCGAAATTTTGTGGCCACTGGTGCGCAGGCTACAGATGCTTAAATAAAACGACAGTGGCTGTTATTGTCTGCAGGATTGCCTGCACGCCTCCATCACAACAAAGTGTTGCGTTTGTGTCACGACCCCGAGGCCTCGTGTAATTGCGTTGCGCTGTGGTTTTAGGGAAAATGCTCTCTGGAAGCTCCGTTTGTTTAACATCAGCCACACCACTCCCTGCTCGCTCTGTGTGTGTTTGCTATCTTTTTGTCCAAATTTACTCTCGGCTGTTCTCAGCCACTGGGCTCCTTTACCTGCTCCATAATCAAATGCGGGCCCAGAGTGGTGAGGGGGACAGGAAAATGTAACCAACTGGATGAATTGAGCGGTTTCCTTTTTTTTTTTCTCACAGTGCACGTTGATTTCAGCGCGATGATGGAAGGCACACTGCGCCTCAGACCTTAGCGAAGACAACCTGTCTTACCAGTTGTGCATCAAGCTGGACTGTGCCATGCTTTGCCCGACCATCTGCCCCGCTTCTCACTTCACTGAGCATTTTAATTGCCTCTGGTCGGACCACGGTAGACACTTGTTAACACTCCCTAAAATAGGACGGATGATCAGGGAGGAGAAAATGTTTGCGCCACTACAACCACATTATCGTAGAGTTGGTATGAGGGCACAACGTGTGTCACTAGGTTGGCCCTTGATCCAAAGCCCTCGCAGCACTGTGAGTGTGTTCATGCTCACGGAGCACTGACCCAAGCACTGCCTGCCTCGACTCACTGAGCTGGAAAGGAACTCCTGACCCGGCTGGTGACTTCAGACTTTAAAAAAAACTTTATTCTCGTTTAACCTCGGCCTGCGTGCGAGCCGCCACGCAACACACCGTTGACTTCGGCGGAAGCTGGTGAGACCTGTCGCCCTGTTTTCAGGACGCTGTGACTGAAGGAGTCACCTTCGCCATTAACGGAATTGGTTTATTCAGTTTCATCACATTAGAGAGAGATAAGCATCTCCACTCCGGCATTTGGCTTGTTCTACTGCCGAGCAACGCAAACATTACATATTCATGTGAGCAGAGACGAGGCGCGCCTGCATACGTGCGACAACGCGCATCCACGCGATTGATTAATTAGTTTAATTGAAGTTGGATACGGGCTGGTGACGGGGAGCGCGAGACGCGTTGGACCAGGAGCAACAGGTTTCTGTTTGTTTTGTCGAGCGCTTTCTTTTATTCATGGATCACAGCAGCGAGAACAGCAGCAACTAATCAGCATTATTAATAACTGTATCAGAGACGTAAACATTTTAACAACTGGCTCGTTGATTTGGAAGCAATTTACAACGTTGGAAATTCGCAACGCACCTACCTAATCCAACTGCGACAAGAAATTGAAAACTGAATGAGCAATGTATGAACGGAGCTTTAAAGCGGCGCTGATGGATTTGTTGGCCGCTGTGGCAGCAGGACAACCGCTTTTATCGTGCTGATGTGGTGATTTACAAATTCAGCAGACATTGGGAATTATTGGCACTTCTGACCGATTTAGGATTGCATGTCAAATATTCACTCTCTGTTTCTTTTTGGGACAGATTAAGTGTTGTTCTATAATACTACCAAAGCGAGGGATGTCAAGGGGCGACGCCACCTAACAGCCGGGAATGTTCATACAGGCACACCTGAGGTTAGAGTGAGGCACGCTAATGATGCTCGGCGCGAGAACATTTCCACCGGAAAGACAACAAAGTCTGTTGTAAGTTAAAATGTGTCACGTTGCGCTTTAGTTTGGTGGTAGTATTAGCACTATGCTGTAACACATTAAGAACAGACACCTGCTGCTGTTACGGAGGACGGCTCACAGCCAGAGATCACATTGATGCGCTGGTGCACAACATGGTTGGGTTTAGAGATATTATAAATGTGTTTCTGCATTGAAATGTCTAAAAAAGACCAGACCTTCGCTATATATTGTCGGGGTGTGTTCTTACTTCAGCACAAATACTTCCAGCATTGTTCAAATCCAGAGCAGTTCTTATTCTGTCCAAGGTAATGAGGCGTTTCATTTGGTCGCCTGTTGCTATAACTTCTGGGAAAGAGTGAGAGACAGAGGGGGGAAGTCGGCAAACATGGCTGAGCATAATGTGACATCAACTTCTAAACATTACTAAATCTCCTCGGTTGGGTTAAGGCACTTGAATTATTTGGTTAGGTTGAGGCATTCTGTGTCTTTAAACTGAATGAATAGAAAAGGATCCCTTTCGAATGTCGACGTAATGAATGACGCCTTGAAGCTTTCACCTTCCGGTACAAAAAACATCCATCTCAGTTGCTTAATTCTTCAATATGTTCCGGGCCAGTGGTGAGCTTTGTTTGTTTGCCATTCACTGCCTGGCTTGGAGGACTATTAGGACTTGTTTTGCTGTAAACAGCTGCCTGCTGGATAAAAGGCTGGTGAGAGTGGTGAGGGCGGAGCACCAACGAGCCGAGTTGTCTTGAATTAAATTAAGACACTCAGTGCTACACTTTGGTGACCTAAAAACACATTTATATGCAAATAATCACTTTTTAAAACAGATTATAATTATTTATAATTTATTATTATTATTATTATTATTATTATTATTATTATTATTATTATTTTGTACAGGGTGAGGATGTAGAGTAGGGAGGCCTTGCTGGACCACACTCATGTCGAACGAGCTATATGAGAGGGGACGCGGACGACTGCCTGGGTCATGTTTGCCCTGCCAGCCTGTTATTGTGGAGTGTGGTGCTGATTGATGGTTAAGAGGATCACACATGCATTTGGGGTCCCGACACTTTATCCTCTCTCACTTAGCAGGCCGCAGAGCTTAGTTAGCGGTGCCGACTCCGGGTAAAAATAACCCAGACGAGGCTGCGAGGAGCATTTCTGACGCAACGCGCTCTCACTGACTGCTCCACTCCGAACAGCTGTTTGGAGTTTGTACACAGTCGTCGGACCTGGAAAGAAGACATGTGGAACTGCGAAAATAGCAGTCGCAATGTTTCTTCACAAAAACGACCTGGTAGCAAACGGCCGCTTCACACAGCTTACTTACAGTTTAATGGATATTTTTTAATATCATTTCAAAGTGCATTCCCTTTGCTTCACCTAAATTTCCTGTTTGATACGTTCAAATCCAAATCCGGTGACTTGCTTCTGGATGGATTTGATGCTGGCACAGTAACACAGTACATTGAAAATGAAGAGCAGAAACTTAAAGATTGGGCCTGTGTGTTGAACTGTATGTCATTAAACATTACAGCTAGACTACAGCAGAGCGTAGTCTGGAAGTGACTCGTTGTGATTTGGCGTCTAAAACTTCTGCCAGATCCTCAAACAGTAACAGCTTCCTAATTATTCTAATAATGTGCAGACTTCCCTGTGAAAAGATGTCGTGGAATTAATTCTTAGCAAAGAAAATGAGAAGTGTGAGCGCTGGGACACAGGCGTGAGCAGCGTGTGTGTCGCAGAACCGTTTGCTTTTCATTTCCGGGCCCGTGTCAGCAGGTTACAGTAGCTGCACAGCTGTGTGTGAGTAGCGCGGCTAACGCGTGTCTCACACACGCGGCGGCAGCCGCATTTCATCTGGAGGTTCAGCAATGCTGTTTTCGCAGGCTTTTTTTTGTTTTTTAACGGGCCGCTTGTCAAAAATAGACAGAAATGATCTGTTGGTTGTTCCAGCTTTTCAGTGTCTGCGAGTGTGTCACAGGCATGAACGGTTTTAACGTCACGTGATGGGCAGGGTTTTTCCTCTGACCTCTCTACCACTCTCTTTAAATAAAATCAGTTTTATTGGTCTTAATTAAAGAGAAAGTCCATGTAGAAGACCTTAACCCCAGAAACAGTGGACACCCTCGTCATCACCCAGAGGTATAGGTAGGCAATGTGTCCCCGGCATAAGACAAGCTTTTGATCAATTGTTGAAGGTGGAACAAATGTTTACGTTTCACAATTGGGCTTTCATGAAGACAATTATGATTTCATAACAACAAATTCCAGTAAAAAGAAGCATTGGTAATAGAGCCTGACCAATAAAGGATTTTTAAGGCCGATATTGATACAAATATTTGGTGATTTAAAAATTCGATGTTCCGATATATCGGCAGATATATAAATTTTAAAAAATAAATCCAGTAACGCGTAACAAAACACAAACAGCTTTCCGTAACATTAGTTATTTGTAGTTATTTATGAGTCCTCACTGAAAAAATAGGATAATTCAGTTTAAAAATTGTTTGTTTTACTGTCACAACAGAACAGAGGAACATTAAAATATATTATAGTGTTTGTGGCGTTATAAACACGAGTGTTGCCAGCAGGGATGTTGTAGAGCAAGGGGGGCACACACTGTTTTAGCTTGCAAACTACTTTCAAAATGGCCAGATCAAAATGATCCACCTACATGAAAAATACTAATCATCTATTTATCTATACATATGCTGAGTAATGTAACCCTTGGTATTGCACATAAAAATTGACAGCAGTAATGCACATAAGGTGACAAACAGCCATCAATACTGCACACAGTTTACACACCGGGAGCTGGTGGTTTTCTAGACAAAGTTTGTGAATGACTGAAAAATGAACTCTACCCATGTGCGTTCTTTCATGGGCAGTGCCATTACTTCAGTGCTGTGTAACTGTACTTCTTGAGAACTGAGGATCTTTGATTGATGATAATATTTCTGGTTTGTTTTTAAAATCCTGAAACAAGGAGTAAGCTGCTTCAATGAAGGCCTCTTTTATCATCTTAGCACTTAACAAAGTGAAACAAACAAAACAAAGAATAAATGGAGCGCCTGTCAGTCTGCATGGAGGGAATAACACTGTCTGTATAAACAAACTTGCGTCTGAAGGCTCCATGTACACAGCGGGGGCGACGCAGGAGACCAAGAGATCCAATCCCAGCGATGGAGCCTGGGGTGAAGTGACAGCAGAGGTCCAGGAGCTCCTGCTCTGAACACCTGAAGACCCTGCCAGCAACGTCGGAGCAGCGACCATCCAACATCACCGCGAGGCGGGGGAGACCACAGCAGCAGAGGAGAGCGACCAAGGAATAACCCCGACGTTGTGGTGGAGGGAGGACCAACGGTGCAACTGTACTTATAGATATGTTTAATGAATTTAATTTAGATTTGAAGAAATTTGATTTTTTTATTTTAATGAAGGAAATTCTGCAATAATGCAACATGGCACATTTCTAAAAGGACAAACAAATTCTAGCTTTTGGTCCATAGCTGCTGTATAGACAATCAAAAGATTTTTTTTTTTTTAGGTTAATAGAATAAAATGTAAATGTTTAATATTTAATCTTTATTCAGTTTTCCATTTGAAATAGTGTCAACAGAGAACCCACTGGCCGTGTGTTGGTGGTGTTACTGCACTGGTGAATCCTCAATAAGAGCTTATTTTCAGTGCGTCTTTGTTTTGTTCTGTGTATGAAGGACGGTGGCAGCTGCCAACTACAATACAGTCAAAAGTCATATGTGATCGACTTTTTCCAGTGCACCGTAACAACCGTGCATGCTGGCAGGGGGACACGCTGCTTTTTGCCAGAGATTATCCCCAGGAGGTTTGCCGGCTGCAATCATAGAGGAGAACATGAAGAACCGTGTGTACATTTTTGTACTTTTACCAGGTGAAACTCACAATGACTTATAAGTTTTCCCTCATTCCGGCCGATGGGCACAGCGGGCTGCAAGTGGAAGAAATGCTCAGTGACGCTAACAATGCAGCCGAGCCATTTTATGATAACTTAAAAGCAAAAATGCTTCCCACATGCTGACAAGTGTCTGTTAAAGAAAAATAAACAGCCCAAATTCAAAATGTCAAAGTGTCCATTTAAGGCAGCGCCACGCTGTGATGTGCTTAGTTGTTTGGGTCCGGTTCAGCACTGGTAGGTGGTAAATCTAAATAGCAGTTTGGCTTGTTAGACTTTGGAGAAGTTAGATGAGGCGTTGGCGATGCTCCATAGAGCCAAACATGGGCTCATTACGGCAAAGCTAGGACGGACAAACAGCTGGATGCTTCTCCCTCTCCCTCTGTTTCTGCGTCTCTCCATTTCTCTCACCAGCTCTCTATTCATCCCCTCGTCTCTCTTCGGTCCTCCCATATGTCTGAAGTGTCACGGTCTGCTGACTTCCTCTCCTCTCCTCTCCTCTCCTCTCCTCTCCTCTCCTCTCCTCTCCTCTTTCTGCTTCCCGCGTTTTGCAGGACGTCTGAGTCTGGTCACAAGATCAGCATGTGTGTTTGTGTCCATCCATTAGAATGTACATTTATCTCTTTACTTGTGTGTGTCTGTTTGAAGGCTGTGGGGTGTGTCTGTGTGTGTGATCTGCAGTTACCCTGGAGGATCTGTGGTCAGCGGCTGTAAGTGATCTAAAGAGCGATACTGATCTTCGTCCTCGTTCAGCTCGGCTCAGTCTGGCTGCTCACGTGTCGACCTGCTCCCATTAAACACACATAAAGACGTCTGCAGCGCAGGAGCGTCTCTGGAAGCTCTCTGTTGGGCGTTCGCATAATAATATAACGTCTTTCATTGAAGTCGACCAGATGTGGCACACGCATGGCAACAGTGTACATTCTTGTATTGTGGTTACCCAATTACAGGAGCTTAAAGCAATGATCTCAAAGATGTTCATGTATACAAGTGATAAGTGATCTGTTAAGTTACTATCTAATGCAGAATGAGGTAACACAGTGATGACTGGCCCACTGATGACAGCCCTAGTACCAAAGATTCACACTGGCAGTCGGTGGCCGCTTTCCTGGAAAATGTCCCAAGCTGCTCACAGTTAGAGATGCGTCACCCTGCAGTGGTTGGTCAGCCAGAGAGAGCAGGTAGTTCCCATGTGACATAACAGTTTGTTTGTCCTGGTCTCTGCTAGTGTTGGCAGTAAACCATTAATGTTACTATATATATAGATAATAGATAACTGCGGACGATGAAACTTAAAAAAAAGGTGCAAATCACTTTCATGTTGTGTTGTTATGGAGGCGTGGCAGAGCCGCCAGCTGACAACAGACTGACTCACACAGGCGACACTGGATCTCTGGGAAGCAGTGAGGTCCAAAAGTACACCTGCAGCTGCCTCTGTCTCTGGCAAGGTGGTAAACCTTTTTTGTCGAGTCATTTTCTTACTTTGGTTACTGGGCTGAACAAGAAGGCGTTTTCACAGATGTCAGCTTACTTTACCTGCGCAATGAAAGGTCATCAGTTTGTACAGGCGTGAGTTAGATCAACAGGATGGTGTTAAAAGCACTTCTACAATATCCATACTGTTATATATATAGTCCGACAATTTCATCTGAATTCGGCTGAAATGTTTCGATTTTTCTTCTACCAGACCTAAGAGTACAAAAATCTGTTTTCCCATAGGCCATGGCCTTGTTACCATAACAACAGAAGCAGCGAGAGGTCATTGAGGTAGGTTGAATTTAAGCACGTGGATAAAGGTAGCATCATGCACTGTGCTGTCTCGGAAATATTAATAATGATATGATCATTTCCTAAAGTCAAAGCCTTTTCAGTCAAATTGCTCCTGAACTGTATTCTTATATGATGTACATCAGACCACAGGAGCGAGTGGATGTGCAGAGACGAATCTCTCCCCTCACAGAGGCGTGTGTGTGCCGCTGTGACACCATTCAACCCTCAAATCTGACTGACCTGAGTTTGTCTGTTGAAGTCATGCTGCTGTGATAACACACACTTCTCACATGTGACAGTTGACACTCACACACTCACACACACACAGACACACACTCGGTCTCGTGCACACACAGGCACACACTCGGTCTCGTGCACACACAGGCACACACTCGGTCTCGTGCACACACAGGCACACACTCGGTCTTGTGCACACACACACACACACACACACCCA